>JAUEJJ010000004.1:885075-901806 GCA_032164275.1 Synergus coniferae
GCTTCAAATCAAAAGTCAATATTCAATTCTTTTAGACTCTTCAATTATTGTTAGACTCTCCAATTCTTGTTAGACTCAAGGAACACAATTCTGGAAATTATTTTTACACATTTCCTTGAAAAAAATAAAAGAACGATGATTTACCATTCGCATGAGCTGCCAGTAGATCCCTTAATTGTTGTTGGCCAGTCGTTAATTCCACACAGCTGACTCTCACACTAAATCTGGCACCTGTCCTCTGTCGCTGTTCAGAAATACCTCGAAAAAGCCAAGCAATTGCACATGGAATTACGCCTAAGGTATGTCCAGCTTCAGGAGTTCCCAACATCGTATGAGACTTCCCTGAAAAAAAAGCAAAAATTAAATTTTTAGATAACATAGATAGTACACTTTTTAGTCATGAATCAACGCCCAGGCTGTTAATTTTCTGGAAACAATTGAGTGGGAGGTTGGTTTAATTGAAGCAATAATTGCGATATTTGATTTGCGATATGAATCAAGCCCGTGAAGGATTGTTTACAGTTTGCTGGGTGGATATAAAGTAGATAGAACCAGAGGGATAGGGCTTGTTGGTATTTTGCCCGCAATGTTCTCAAATGACAAACAGAATTTCAAAGAGATATGCGACAATGAACTGATATCATGACTTAACGAACAACAGGTCTGTGAGAGAATTTACATCAACCCTGTTTAATGAACAAAGAGCAACAAAACTTTTAATAAAGCTTGGAGTAAAGTCAATAATTGACTGATAATAATGAAGCTTTTCAAAAGTAGACAAAAGTCCTGAAAGACCTAGCTTTTGTAAAGCCCGGGACTTTTTCAGAGGCCATATTGGCCGGCGTGGGAAATTGATAACAAGACAAAGGGGTGGGTGACTTTATTAATATCGTAAAACAGAGAGAAACGGAAAGGAAAGGAAAAGACGCGGGATCAGAGGTTGTCGAGGGTGGCGCAAAGGAAATAATGGAATACCGGGAACAGACGTTGAATCTTAAACGATATTTAATTCTGGCAGTGTAAGACGTTGAATTATGTTATTATTTAATTAGAAGGCTGGAAAAAGGCTGCGTCATCGCCGCGGGTCAGTTCAAATAAACCGCATCCAACGACAAAAGTTCTCCAGTTAAACTCAAACTTTTCGCAAACTGAATCACGACTCTCATATTATTCTGCTTCCGTGCAGCGAAAGTATGGTAAAGACTTTAATAAAGAAGTCGTAAAAATGTGTTGAAGATCCGGCTTTATTAAATTTAAATACTTTTTAAATCAAGAAGTAAAGAATGAAAGCTTTCACCGCTCCGTCTTATAATGATTTACAATTTTAAAAGTTTGCCTGAAGACATGCTCTTCAAAATTCTTTTTTGTTCCTGCAGTAAAAAGTAAAAATATCTACGATTTCATTATAAGAATCCTTTAAGATCGCGGCTCTTAGCGCTGCCCAAAATAACGTTTTATCTTCTCTTCTGGAGTGGAAGTGCTTCAGTTAAGTACAATATAACATCAAAAAAAAATTTGGAACGGTTCACCAAGTCTGAAACGAATTAATTCAATATTGAAAACCAAAGTTGATTACCGAAAGTGGCTCTCGGGTTTATTAGGGGACGAGCTTTCACGACTGCGATTAAGCGAACCGGTGCGAATATATCGACGAGATTTAACTCGGTGGCGGTGTATAAATCCCCGAGCGTTTATTGCTAATGTCTCTTTTGTTCGCGTGCAGTCGCGGGATAAATTATGCGATACAAAGGGACGATCTTGTGCGCACGCTGACACGTTTACAGGTACAAAGACGGACCAACAGTCTATGCAGTCGGGTTTATCTCATTCAGTGCCAACAACCCAAAAAAGGTTTGGCAGGGGATTCGGGATGCTAAAGGGCTGTTCGCCAGTGTAATTAGCAACGCGCTGCAAAGTACAAACGACTGTATTGTCACAGTTGTGTGTGAGCCACTCACTCGTTTCCTTTTCAGATTTTCTATGTGACAAATCCCGTTGCTTTGAAAATCTACCTCTTTGACACGCCTTATATAGATGGAAAGAGCCTTGACTATGAGCGACAAAAACTGAGCTCCATTTTCTAGATTGCAAACTCTGGTTTGATTGCCTCGCTCCCTCTTTCCTCATGATAAAAAAAAAAAAATAGATATCAAAAAGTTTAGGGACCATTCATAAATTACGTAACACTTTTGAAATACTCTACACTCAGAAAAAAGCTTTATTTAAATCAAACCTTTTATTTTAATAATTCAGAGTAAAAATTTCTTTATAAACGAGAAAACTTTCTTTTAAAATAATTTTGTTTCATTCAAACAAAGTTTATTTGATCCAAACAAAATTATTTTGAATTATTTTAGTTTAAAGAAACTGTTTATTTAATTAAAAAAAAATTGTTTGCATTAAAGAAATGTTTCTTTGACCGTATATCAATACTACAATTTCTTTGATTTAAAGAAAGTTTCTTTGATTCGAAGAAACTTTTTTTTGGGTGTATAAATTACTTGAAATCATCAAAAATCCTTTGAAATCTGTAGAAACCCACTCTCCAAAACTGAATCAGTGAAATTTGACTGGGAATCAGTGAAATTTCACTGATTTTTCACTGATTCAAGTTTAGAGAGCATGTAACAGATCGTCAAATTTTTCCTTCCCCCTAAAGGCGGATACATAATTTATGGATGGTCCCTTATGTGTATGTATAACATGACATAATGGATTTTTGTAAATAACTTGATAATGTCGAGTGCAACCATGTTGGCATCGACATTCAGCCAACAAGGGTGATAAACTTTGATGCATCGAGGGACAATATGCCCTTTCGATCGGGTTGAACAGGTGTATCTAAACCCAAAATGCATCGATGTAACAAGACTATAAAGTATAACAAATTCAGAGCTGTTTGTAGAACCTGCGTTGAAGCTTTGTTCCAAACATTATCAGCGAGAGCATTGTATGACATTTAGTAGGGTATGTTATTAACTGATGCATAGTAGGAAATGGAACAACAAGAGTTCAAGCAGATAATAATTTGAGAATTAATTACGTCAGAGGAGAGAGGTGGGCTAAATATGGAAGAAAAACACCTTAGATATGAAAGAAAAAATAAATAAGGTAATAAATAAATAAATTAATACCTGGTATAAAAAAACCCCACTCAGAGAGTGGAGGAAGAAGCCACTTTTTTAGAACACCGAAAACGAAGAAACTTTTGAGAACCGAACTGGACTCGCGGAAAACATGACCTTGAACAACAAGCTACATAGGTGCAGTTTATTTAGGTTCCTACGTAGGAAAATTTGTGGCGTCCTATATTAGTTTCCATCCAGATTCCCATGAAGGAATTTATACAGGATCCTAAAAAGATTCTTTTGAAGGGTCCAACAGAGGGACCTATGCATAGGAATTTGCAGTAGGGTTGTATATAAAGCTGCACAGTTGCATTTTTTACCTACTAATGAATAACGCAAATTTTGACATCGTGGATTTAAAATATCTATAATAAATAAAATACATAAATGATAAAATTGAGAATTAAGAATTGAATTAATTAATTAATTAAATGATAAATTGAGAACTAATTATATTTTGAGTATAAATTTGCTTGTATTCGCACGTATTTAGCTAGCCGAAAATGCATCTAACAACACAGTACTAGACTAACAAATCAAGTGCACTCTGCACATTTGCACATTGCTCCGAGGATTATAACCGACGCACGCGTTCCGGAAAATTCATAAGCTCATTGCACTCATTGTCCTCCGTCTGTCAACGTGCCCCCGTGTCGCGACCTCGTAAAGCGTGTAAACTCCCGCAGGTCGTCCTATGAATTTCCAGCAACGCATATGCACGTACGCGATTCCTCCTATAAAACGAGTACGTGTGCGTGCCAGCTTGAAACGCCAGATGATCGTAGCCGTAAATAATGCCTCGCGCTTACCGGAAATGGAAGATAGGAAAAGCAAGTCGAAAAATTCCCGTGCATATGTTTCAAATCAATATTCGCGGAAAAATAGGAGGAAAGAAGAGTAATCTTAAATTGGAAACAAATTAGAAGGGACTATATGTTTTAGTATATTGTTTTAAAGCTGTATTTCGCAGTGGTATTCGTTACAGAGGGGCGGAATAATTAAATCCGTACCGACGAATTATCGCTATTACTCTTAATAATGTGCAAATTTTTCCCTATGAATGGAACACATAAATTCGTATCTAACTGCACTGTTCCTGCCATAAAAGAAAAAAATGCAAAAAGGGGTTTCATTCCACTTGCAATTCCTCATTTTTAGAAGTTACTGGGGTTGTAAATGACCAAAGGTTGAAAATATTTTCAAAGCAATGAAAATACTATAGAGGAGTCAGATTTTTTCCTTGTGAATCTGAACGGGGTGGCGATTCTACGGACGATGACAAATTCCCGGGCATGTCCGGTATTTTTCCCGTCAAGTGGACACCCTGTTGAATTAACTTTGAAGAGAAAATATTTTACCAGGTAAATTTTGCTATTCGCATGCTTCAAAATGGAACAAGACTTTTATTTAGAGCTTTCTCTGAGCGTCATCGTTTTCTTTCTCTGTCTCTATTTTGGTGGAGTTTCCTGGGGAGGCTTTATCGCTCTTTTCTTTCTCACTTTGCGCGGGCGGGTAGAGGAATACACAGAGAGACACGGAGTTGTTTTACATTTTAAGTAGTGATATCGAGTTTGCATGCAAATGCATGATTACGCGGGGAAGAGGCAAAGGACGTTGTCGTCAGAGTCAGGGAAGATGGAAGGAAGAGAAGCGAGAAAGGAGACCGAGAAAGGCAAAAGAAGGAAACCCTGAAATAGAAACGAACCGAGGGGAAGTAAATTATGCTATCGGAACACGCTCTTACTTACTTAGCGCACAGATTTTATTCCAAATCGAATTCATACCAAATATGAAATCGTGATTCAATTCCAATTTTACTATATCTCTCCATCCAATTCCCTCATGATATTTCTTATTAAATCGAGAATAAAGTCAGCTAATAGGAAACCACTTTAAAATAATACTTCCGGTATATTTTTTATTTCAGGGAAAAATTTAGTTAAGAAAGTGAGAACAGTTGGTTGATGTCATTGATGAAGATTTGCATGCAAAGGAGGATCATTTTAAACAATGGGCTTTCGCCCTCTAGAAATTTTATGCAGCATGGAATGCTCTATATCACTTCTCTCTTACGATCTTCCTCTCATTAGGAGAAAGCTTCAATCCAGAAGTATCTAGTACATAAGAGACCTATCTTCTGCTCCATTTCTATGTGATATTTCTTTTTTCTTTCTCACCTCCATTTCCAGTTATTCCTCTTTCTTCTCATTTTATACATATTCCTTTTGCTCGATTTAGTACTCACTTTCCATGAAAAGAATCTTTCCTAAATCGACTTCCGTCCTTGGTGACACACAATTAAAAGAAGGACTGGCTTTCTTCTAGCATATCAAACCTTTTAGACTCGATGAAGGAGGACGATAGAATTGCAAAAGAGTATTGACACAATTCTTTGGCTTTGTTCTCTCGATCAGATACGGTTTGTATTAGAAAGCGAATTATCTGATTGAGGAAATGGTACGATCGGATTTGAATAATACAGAGGGTTGGCGTCCATATTTTTTTTACGTAGGGGTTGAGATATTCCATTTCTAGTAGTTATAGACCATACAAGATTAAGGAGATTTTTTTATCATTGTCAGTACAATTTAGAGATATTCTTTGAATGATTAAAATCAGAATTAAATGTTTCGTTACTCTTTGCAGAAATTTTGACGTAATATTTTCGTCTCGTAACACATTTTTTATCAATATAAATAAGCAGAAAAAGACTCACCGAGGCCAGCATGTCCGAAGCAGAACAGACAACCGTCTGTTCCATTGATCACAGCATGAATGACATCCGTGAGAGCGCTCGAGCAGATTTCCGTCTGCAAAAGACACGAGACGAAATGATTAATAAAATCGAGATATTACATGTGGTTTCCGCAGGTTGATAAAAAAAAGGGTCAATTTATGAATCAGTTGGCGATTCGGGGCACGATTTCAAATTCCCGATTTTTCCCGGTTATCTTTTTCAATTTTTCCGGTCAACTAAAAGTTACATATTTATATTTACCGCAAGGCGCAAAGATTTTTTTTTTAATTCTTTAGTCTTTTTATACCTTGAAATTCTTTGAAATTCCTTATAATCACTTAAAATCTTTTGTCATTCTCTCAAGTTGCCACTCTGTAAATAATAAATTCTTCTGAAATATGTAGAGTAAATTAAAATAAAAATAGTGAGTAGATAATATTAAAATTTGTTAGAAAACGGTGTTCATGGGGTTGAAAATCTTTTGAATATTGATTTTCCAAAAATAGTTCTTAACAAAAGGTAGTAATGCAATAGGGGTGGCTTTGTTTGTGTCTAATATATTCATAGCGTTCTTGTCGTTTTGGAATCAAAGTAGCGTCTCTCCCTTTCCATTCGTCCATCCATCCCTATTGAGAAGCTGTGGTTAAGGGTTGTTTCATCGGGTTTAACTATCGCTCGGGCGTTGCAACGATCCTCGAGATTCGACGAACGTATCGGGGGTGCAAATCAAGTGGCTGTCTGGAGCGGGAGTATCCGAATTTCCAGCTTAACCAGCCGTGCAATTCGTTGCGAAGGGATAAAATGTTAGCTCGGCAAATTGTTTGATGTGTCAGTAAGTTTTTCTATTGGGGTGATTGAGTTAAAAATTTAAACAGGCATGCGTCAAGAGTCAAAAAAAGTTATCAATTGAGGGGTAGGAGTCTAAATTTATGCCTATCCGTAACCATATTTTTTTACTGTATCAAAATCATAGGGGAAGAAAATATCCTGAAGAGAGAGGGAGAAAATAAATTACTTTTAACTCGAGGGGGTCAGAGAGGGGATAACTAAATTCAAAACTGTCGTTTTAGATGTTTTAAAGGTTTTAAAGGCCGATCAGTGTTTTCAAAATCGAATTTATTGAAATTTTCATACAATGAGGCAAATAAGGGTAGAACAGAGAAAATCGTATGTGCTTTGGAGGCGATGATACCACCGACCAAATAAGATTGAAATTTACGCAGACGAGGACTCTCTGAGGCCGAGATGGAAAAGGAGATGAAAGCTGAGAGCATCCCAGATGAACCAGTGGTTTCTGGGGATGAGAGGCAAATGCGAGTCGGAGATGAGTGGGAACGAAGTAGTTTGTAGGGGAAGAGGGAAAGGGAAATAAGAAGTCCAGTCCTTTTTCCCTGATATGGTAATTCCAATCTGTCGTTGGCATCTCAAAGGGTGTATGCCTATACAGGAGACAAGACCCTTTACTCCTCATCGATTTTACCACTCGGCTTTATCCGAGTGTAGTTCTATTCTTTATTACTCGTTTCATCAAAATTTTGAAGAAAAATTCCATGAATTCAAAAATTTGAACAAAACGTGTTCGTTTACTGGCGAATAGCAAGTGATACGCATGTGTGATTTTCGGGAAAATATAAGAAGAATGTCTGAGGGTGAGAAGACGAGTTTTGAGATTTCCTCGGAAGGGGTGGAACTGTGTTCGGAAATGACAACAACGAGGACATTCGTAATTATAACAGGATCATCCTGAGGGATATAATGCAAAGCAAACACATTTCGCGGGTGCCTACACTACACCCTACGAGTCGCTCTTCAACCCCTCGACCAAGCCGTGACGCTTAATGAAATACGTGACCGAAGCCTTCGTCATAATCTCAAACACTTGATTCTACACTCCAAGTTCGTGGGAGAAGGAGCAGGAGAAAGAGGAATTTCCCTGTCTTGGTACTAGCCGGGAGCTGAGAGGAATCTCAGAGCTCTCAGCCTCAATGCGATGTGAATGCAATTTACAGAAATTATCGATCTTATTAGGAAGTAGCACTTCTAGAGGAGGGAGGGAGAATTTATTCTAAAATTGTTTTTAATCAAAAGTTTTCTGTTTTAGATCTAAAGCTTCCGATCAGCCCGGAATATTGGATGTATAAATCACCACCGGAATTTAAGTGATGGTGATACGAGGGGTGGGAAACAATGAAAAAGTTAAGGAGAGCAGTGGAGTCGTTTTTGATCGAAACAAACGACAAAAGCGTCTCAATTAGGGTGGTCCGATCATTAATTTTGAACGTGTGAATTAAAAGCGACGTGAAAGGCCGTGGTATGACTTACAAACATCGTCAGAGCCTGGTGGGTTGAGTTGCAGAACGCGTTCTGGTAACGCAATATTGGCGCACCCACATGGAATACCAATAGGGAGAGACGTCGTCCTCGACGACTTCGAAAAAGGGCGAGGCTTCAGGCTCAAGGTTCGACCTTAGCGAGTAGGAAGAAGAAATGCAGAAGGAAGATCTCCCTCGATTCTAGTGCCGAAGAAATGTAAAACCCGTGTCGAAAGTTTCTAGGGAAGAGGATGGTGAAGAGGGTTCGAGTACCCTTTTAATGGCGGGAAATAATCGAATGACCTCCACCAACAGACGCGCAAATCTCTTAATTCGAAAGTTTCCTGGCTCTAAGAATTTTCCGCGTCCAAATAGAACGAATTTCAAATACTTTTGTGTGTTTATACATATTTCAAAGTAGTTTTATCGGGACGTTTCTTAAGATTTAAAACTTCATGCGAAGGGGGCGGTGACAAAGGTGAACTAGGAGACATCCCGAACTTGGAGTCACCCTGAACTTGAAGACACTTGGAATTTGAGGTGTCACCACCCCCTTTACCTGAAGTTTTAAGTCTGGGAAAAGTACACTTGGGGAGATGAATGCCATCCACCCTTCAAGTGTATTTTTCCTTATCGGGTAGGACCCGATAAGGATACTTGTCCATATGTATATCTATATGCATAACATTATGAATATATGTATCGATAAGGGATGGCGAGAGGAAATCCCCATGCTGGTGAGTTTACGAGTGGACAATTTCAAAATTTGCGAGCTGTTACATGGTCAAACAGCAGGGAGGTGGAAAAGGGATGGGCGCTTCCCGTTTCTGCTAAATTAATTAAAATCCTGTTGGCTGTGAACTTTCATTTCGAGAGATCACTCTTCAGTCGAGTATCCGAGATATTTCCGTTAACAGCGTGTCGTTCATTATATCAACAAAGTGGATCAAAAAGAGTATCTTCCTTTTAAAAAAGGGTGTCTTGTTTTTAATGAGTGTCAAGTTGTTGCTTACAGAATCTGATTTCAACTTTTTCCTCAAAAATTCCCTCTATTGATCGGTGCACGCTTATCGAAAAAATATTCCTTCTGGATCGAGTTTCCTCATAATCCGAGCAAAGCATAAAAAGATAAAATATTTCAAAAATAAATCAGGAGTCTTCCCCTTGGAAAAGGGGGGTAAGGATTGGACGAAGTCAAATTTCTTCTCATGCCCCAGTGCGGTTGAATGTGGCTTTAGAAATCACACGGTATGAAATCACAATATCGTTTGGGATAACAACTCGAAAACTTTTCTACTCCCCTTCCTGGGGGTGGATGGGGCTTACAGATCTAAAAAAGGCTGGTCGGAGTCTGTTGGGAGGGAGGGGATGTTGGAAAGGGAGTGTGAATGTGGGATGAGGAGAATACCCACCCCATGCTAGGTGAAATATGTCGCGATTTACACGGGAGATTGGCGTCATTGGCGCCTGGGGACCAAAGTTCTCTGTCTCTCTCACTCTTCCCCCTTCCCTTCAAATTTTCATGCTAGTCTCTCACTTTCTCTTTATCTCTGGCGGGCCAGAGTGGCGGGATCAAAAAAGCATTTGCGAAATCCGGTGGGTCTGTAGAGGTGACCGATGCAAAATCGAAACCACTGTCGACACACCGATGCTTCCATGTTCAAAGCGATTGTACATGCTCGATACTCAGATATCGGATTTTAGCTGTGATTCACGCCGGATCCAATTATTTTTAACGCGAGTGGGTTTTGTTCCCTTTTTGAGCAGTTAATCAGATTTAGTAACAATATGTAGAAGAGCCCCAGTGAGAGGGAAAAATTCTGCAAGAAAAGCTGATCTCTCCATCAACTGAAGTCACAACCAAACACGTCAGGTACACGTAAACTCTCTTGGCAGTTGTTCGGCGCCTGTCATACTTCATTAGAATTCGTCTCTCGTCACTCCGAGAGATTAATCCCTCTGTAATATGGAAATGTATTTTGAGTGGACAGAGGAATGGCCAATTCGGAGACAGAGAGGAATTGAGTCCAGAAACGCTCCGCAGGACCGTATGATTGGTTTACAGATTACGGATGAGCCAACTATTAGCTAAACTTGGCGAACCTTTCCCGAGTGCCGAATTTCAAAATTTAAATCCCAAATCGATTCTAAAGTCACCAAACAAAAATTGTTCACATCAAGTCTAACATGAAAGTGTTTAAACTTCAGAGAAAATATTTTATTTAACTATTCAGTCCATGTTTCATTAAGTCCATTTTCCCTTAACTCCATTAACTCCCTTGGTCTATCCTTTTCCAGATCCTGGGAAAAAATGGTCTCTTCGTGTTAAAAATGAGGCTGTCTAAACAAATACAGTCGAGCTAAATCAAGAGAACATCCATCTCAATTATTCGTCGAATACCAATCCGTGGAGACACACATGGGATGGGGTTTGTGGAGAAGCGCAAACGCAGAATCCGAGATGGCCCTGGGCTGTGGACAATAATATCGCCACGAATGAACAGACAGGACAATGCGTCCAGTACGGGATAATTCACCGGTGCCATTATGGCCCGAGCGGGACAAGGGCTTTATTATTGACTTACGGCTAATAGTCACGCTGCAGCGGCAGATTACGTCCGCATGATGGCTCACCTACGTGTATTCGCTGCTCCTATGAATGTCCACCACTCTGCCTACAATTGTACCACCCGCGATCTATTGCTCATTTGCAGAATAACTCTTGTTTGACTGCGTGCTTTAATCTTCAGTTTCGGAGGCTGGGGTAGTTTCTTATAGGCTATAAAGATCATAAGCGATAATTTAATTAAAATGCCGTACAAAGCCACGATTTTTTATCATTCTTTAATTACAGCCATTAGTTTGCAAAGTTTCAGATGTCTAGTCTAACGATTTTTTTACAATTCTAAATTACAATAAGCCTGTAATAATTTTGTTTATTGAAGAGATGAGCCGAATAATACCATTAGAAATTTGAATCCAAGTGAAAGAGCACAAAATCGAGAGTAAAAATCCAGAAAAGGGGTTCCAGACAATCCAGGAAAGGGAACAGATAGATAGAGGGGGAGAGTGAGTTCTGATCGCATTGTGCTTTCGGATGACAATCGGCGGCCGGGCATTTGATCGAATCAATTGATTCTATATAGGTCTCCTAAACGCGTTCGCTAGTCAAGAGAAAAGAGAGAGAACGAGAGAATAGAGTTAGAGAAACAAGAGAGTACGATCCGCGGATCCCTGGAGGATATTCGACGTGCATAGAGATCGAAACACTGCCAGATAAAGCGGCTCATTTAAATCGTACATTCGATAATGTCCCGCGAGATTCGTGAAATATCCGGAAATATCTCTGACGTGTCGTGGAACCGGTGTAATTTTTTCCTCTTTCGGAAACGTCGAGTTCTTTGTTCTGCAGAGAGAATTGATAGAGAAAAATTCGTGTCTATTGAGTGAATAATGGAA
Source organism: Synergus coniferae (assembly GCA_032164275.1). Lineage (NCBI taxonomy): Eukaryota > Metazoa > Arthropoda > Insecta > Hymenoptera > Cynipidae > Synergus > Synergus coniferae. Next base: position 896,712 of record JAUEJJ010000004.1, read on the forward strand.
AACTTGAAAAGGGGAAATCAACTGAAACAAGGGAAACGTCAATTGTATTTGTTGATATTTCAACCGATCATGATTTTGTCAATCAGAAAGATATATATAGAGGAAATATAGAGACCTTCCTGGATTATATTTAAGCGTGAAAATAACTTTGTTCAGAATGTATAGGTCTGGTTGGCTATTGCCTATTTAGCCAGAGGCTTCACTTCATCCACAACATGGCAATTCGAAGTCGATGCATAATCCAGAGTCTATCGATCCACGAACTCCTTGTTGTAATTAGCTGAGCAGTGCATACATCCCGTTTATCGTCAGAGAGACTGTTGATTCACGATTAAGTACAAATATTGTCTCGGGCAAACCTGATCAATAGTACCACAAAAAATAAAAGTATTCCCTGCGGATTCTAACTCTTTGACCGGTTGTAAAAAAAAGTAAAATTACGAAAAATTTTCTAGGGTTCTGCAGTATGAAAAACGATATTAAATACATGTGCAGTGTTGTATTTATTGATTATGGTTACAATATTATTTCCAGTTCATTTTATTATTCAGCGATATTTGGAAGATCTGGTGAACGTAGCAAATTCCTCAAACCAGAACCCACAGTTCCTAGTCCCTCTGCACACAACAGAAAATAAAAATTTGTCAATAATTGTTTATTTACTAACTTTAAATATTTCTCATTAGTTATCGAATTGCAATATAATAACTTCACCATTCTGAAAACCAGCTTGGGTTTCATTTCGTCTCTGCCCTCCTGGCCCTCCGCCACCACGGCACTGTAAAGCGATTTTCGTTTTTTTATTGGAAAAATTGCATTACAAAATAGACTATGATTTTGGAATTTCGAACAAGAGAAAAATAAATATCGAAATACTTTTATCAGTTTTATAAATACAAAATATGGACTCACTGGAACAGCCATGGCGGATGCAATAAACAATGCAACAAGAACGATGAAAAACCACTTCATGTTTACTGAATGTTGAGTACTGAATCCTCCAAAGAGAGTTGACACTTTTATATAGTAGAAGCGTCGCACTTGACCGACTCTCGTTAGTGCGAGAATTGCTTTCGAGTGCAGCTGGTTATGTAACGAGGGTCCAAGTATCATTTAAAATTTTTTTCAAAAGCGAGAATAACTAAATTACATCAAGATAATTTATTTTGTCACTTTAAAAAAAGATTATAATATACTCATTTCCTTAGAAGTTTAAATTATTTCTAAAATACATCTCCGTCTGTATTATTATCCGACCGGAAAGCCAGTCGATTTTTACGTCAACTCATATTTAGACAAAACAATTTGTGTAATAATTTAAAAATAATTGCACTAACAATTGTTGTTAGGAGGCATTTTAATATGACGTGTCATATTTTACTTCCATTATACTATTCTTGCTCACTTAGTGTTACGTTGTATTCTTTATACAATTTTAAAGTGTTCAACATTATTGACTGGAAATGAGACTAATAATTCAAAATTGTGCAGAGAGACATACATTAAAATTCAAATTGTTATTTGCATTTTATCGTGTGAATTTGAAGATGTCGAGAGCTTAAAATTTAGTTTAACATGTCAAGGAGATGGGGAATTTCAAAGTGACGCCCCAGCTAACATAAATGAAACCTCAGGATCTGGAAACTTATACATATATGAAAGCTCTTCGCTCGTGGAAAGTCACAAGAACCGACAGGGAAGTCATAGTAAAGAGCAACATTCGCCTGAGGAATAGTGGGTCGGTGGCTGAGTTTAGAGGTCGGGAAATTAGTTTAGTTATGCGCCCGGCAGGGACGTTTTCCCGTTCATCGCATAAAGGTAACCTGTCGAAGAAGCACGTTCATATTTCCAACGAATATCTGTATATATTCGTATCTTCATATTCCATTTTTTACTATCTGCCTTCCATATCGAAAGTTCCATTTTTCCATCAATCTAAAAATCGCAAAAAACTGACCTGAGAGTCTTCTTCCGTAAAAATTGCATCGAATGCAAACATCTTCGGGGCAGCAACAGTCGGCCTGCGATCTTCAGCCATTGAAGACTGGGCCGAGGCTGGGTCAATCAAGGTCACTTGTTTTTTCCTCTTGTCAGCATTGAAAAAGCTGCCTCCCTCTCCAGAGGAAACTCTCAACATCACTTTCACCTGTAACAGATAATTTCCTTTTTCAATTTTATGTCAAACAAAAATGTTTTCATATAATTATACATATCTATATCCTTCTCTTCGAAAGTTGAATCTCGAACAATATTCAATTGAAAGTCGAGTTAGGGCTGGTTTTCAACTTGCAGAACTGGTTAACAGTTCCGGGTAAAATTGCACTCAACCGCGACAGTCGACCAGTCTGTGGGCAAGCAATATTGCCCAGGAAATGTCTGTCTACCATACTTCGAAGTGGTCGATCAGTTCATAAGCTCTACAAAAGCATTGTATGCACTCATTCATCCAAAGTTCATCGATAGTAAATACGATCATCCAAAGGGAAGTGTTTGAGGGTGTTCGTATCGAATTAACAGAAGAATTACAATAAATAATTATGGGTTTACATATTTGTTCATACAGGCGTTAAAACTGGTTAGAACACTGTAATCTTGTGTTAAAAATGTAAGGTATAAGCACGCCTATGTTCATTGTCACGCCCATTAACCATCTTTTTGTAAGTAATAAAATTTTTCTTATTGTTAGTTTGAAAACTTCTTCGATTAAGATTTCTAGAAATAACGGAAGAAGGATAAGATCAGAGTTATCAAAGTGTTTCTGCTCAGACGAAGTCATTCGGATGTCATTTCGCAGATGAAGGCTCGTTTTGGGAGCACAATTGGAACGGGGATTATAGAAGCTCGCATTAAGTCATACTCCATTAACAACGAGCCCTCGATGTCACCTCTTCTCCCGAGTTGAACGTAATTTGGTAATACGTATCCATTTAGATAGAGGCATGTGGAGAGATCGATAACACACCAGACACTCGAGTATAGAAGGCTAATTAAGATAGTGTATTTAGCGATTGTGGAACCACGAATGTTGCAGTAATGGATATTTGAACAAGAATATTCCATTTTTTAAAAAGGAAATTAATAATACAATAGGGTTGGAATGGAAAGATAGTAAGAAACAGAGTGAAAATAATTTTTCTGATGTTGGGGAAAAAAGTTGAATTTACTGGTGATCAATGAATGCACTCGGATACGATTTGCCATCTGGCCTGTCTGTCCAGGAAATTGTGTTTGGCGATTTCCGCAGAGATTGCGGTGCACATTTTATCTTTGCATGCAGCTTTGGTGTACCTTTGTTGTCAATTCGAAGATATTTCCTCGCAGAAATAGAGGTAGAAGGCAAGAAACGAATGATGAGGATCTAAGTCAACCGGAAATAGACTTGAGACTTCACTCGATGCTCAAAAAAGAAAGAGATATTTCAGACTGCTTGATTATTCCTGTCTAGCTTATTCAGAATCTTTCTTGGTTTTTCAGAAACAACTTAATTATCTCAGTTTATCTCCTGCTTATTTCGGGTGCCGAAATTATCTTCTTTTTAATGAGATATCACTTTACTTTTGCAAGGTTCTCAGGATTATCGAGGATTATCCCTGTTTGTCATCACGGATTATGTCTATCCTCCATAGATTTCATTGTATCCAGTCTCTCGTTTTTCCCATTGACCAATAAAGTTACTGTTTATATTGAATATCCTGTACAGTATATATTAAACTGTATAGCATCCAGATGCTGCACGTAAACATTTATTTTTCTCAGTGTGCATCACCTTAAAAGAATACTTCTCAAATGACTCTTTTTGTTCAATTTTCTGCTCGCTTTCATTTCAATTACTCAGAACCATGGTGGGAGTTAATTTGGAGAATGTATTCAAAGCGAGACGGTTATTGCTGCCATTAAAAAGAAAGAAATAGTTCCGCGAACTTGGTCTGTCGAGGGTCTCGCCTCGTGACTGCGAAGTGACGAGGTCGAAACGATTGGAGGGTAGCTCTGTCCGTTAAAATGAATTTTCGTCAGGAAAACTGTCTTGAACCGCTTTACATTATGGCTGTAAAGCCGACGCTTTGAGTTTTACGAGCGTGAGATCAAATTAAACTTCAGTTATGGTCCGTGAGTTGAACGGCGAAAGGGGGTTAAGGGGTGGTTTGAGAAGGGGGTAAAAGGAGGGATGAATCGGTAGCGCGGACCCTCTTGAAAATTAATATCACGAGCTTCGGGTCCGGCACGGGGTGGGTGCTAAGCAGGAATTCATTAGAGGACGAATTATCGTGGCGCGCGAGGATCGTGGCACAAATTCATACCACAAATTGAGCCCCGTTCGGTAATGTGAATCTTCCAGGTTCTAATTTGATCCTCGATGCGTTTTCCCAATCCACGAAACAACTATCACATACCGAATGCTCCGGGTCAATAACCCCTGGATGAAAATAGAAATCTAATTTCTGGTCAAACAGGTGAGAGGATTCACGTTGTTCTTCTGACATGATGAACGTTAAAGTGCTTTAATGTTTTATGAGCCAGGAGTACCTGGTATTATCCTTCAATTTACGATCTTGATTGATGGAGGATGGAACTTCTGTTTACGTCAAATCCATCATTCTTGTTCCAACCTGGTTCTGCTTTATCCGATACCTATTCTCAAAATAGATAAATCAAAATGCATATTCTTATCGAATGAATACATCTTGTTTTTCTATCGTAAAAGCCTATTTCCCAGTTTCTTCCGCAGTGATGGTTTCTCCAAAGACATAAAAAGTTTATAACTCAAATATCCAAAGGCGGAGACTGAAAAGAGGAAGTAAAGTTGGTCCATCGTGAACTATTCCGAGATCGAGTCTTCCACCAAACTTTGATGGTTACGGTTGCTGCTGGACTCTCAAAGTTTTCAGGTGGCGAAAGCTCACTCTGGAATTGAATTTGAGACCAGTTTACTACACCTCGTAAACTCGTTCGAATTCTGCAGTCTCAACTATTACAATCTCTAATAAAAATATGTATTTTGCATGCAGGAAGATCAAATATATTTTCAAATACATATGATGACACCTGACACTTTATGATCTTTTAACTACATAGCAAAATCACTGGGCTAAACTTC
>JAUEJJ010000004.1:901906-918755 GCA_032164275.1 Synergus coniferae
TATTTTGAAGTCCTAGAGCACAAAGGAGCAAAGATCAAACGATCGTCACATCCAAACGGCCATCTTGATTTGGATATACATCAAGAGTTAGAGTGGTAAGCCACAGTCTGGTGGTGCACCTTGTTTGAGAGCTTGAAGACGAAATGCTTGAGGGCTTTTCAGACCTGATACCAAGGGTTGAAGGTTGTAGAAGGTTGCTTTTGAACCTCACATTGTGTATGTGGCAGTTTAAGATGAGGTAAATAATAACTACAGACCTGGTTCTCCTGAAGTGGTAAATAACGACAGTGGCTTTATTTTCCACTCTCTTTTCCAACCCGAAAAATTAATCCAGAACTAAATCACTGAATCGGAATTTTCTGTTAAACTCGAAAGATTTAACATCTGTCAGAGATAGCTAGTGTCCTCCCGATAAATCAGCAGTTGTTTCTATTTTTCTCTCGAGTATTTTTTTCCTCTGTCGCTCTTCACAGCCTGAGCAGGAAGGGCACTGTGCAAAAATTGATGGCGCTCATACTTCACTGGATGCCAGTTTCTCTTTCTCACCCTTGGGCTCACGTAATCCATGGACTTATTGCCTTAGACTCTAAACGGACATTATCTTTAGCGGTGTGACAATGGCCAGAGATTCTCAGTGGACAAAGAGGTCCCACACTCAACATCCATCAACAGCTAAAGGAAACGCTTAAGGCCTTGAGCCGCTAATTAGCTCGCATTAATTAAGTCGAAATGCAGAAAGCCTCGAGAGACAGGAAAAAATGGCGATTATTATCATCCTTGTTAATTACAACCTCGGCTAACTAAGTAGAAAAAGATAGCGTTTTAAAACTGTCAAATCACTATTTTTTCAAGATGAAACTTTCTGAAAAGTTTTTTTAGAAGATCCTAGGATTCTTAGAAGACCTAGGATTCTTAGAAGACCTATGATTCTTAGAAGATCCTATGATTTTTCTAATCCTCTTCTATAATAAGAAACAGTATTTTTCAAAAAAGATTACTCTTTTTTGAATAAGTTGTTAAATAGAGTAGCAGAAATTGAAAAATGTTCCTCATTGCGACTCAATTATTTTTCAGTGCCCTCAAGAGAAAAGTGAGGAGGTTTGGAGGTTTACGTCGGGTTTAGCTCGAGGCGGCGTAAATTGCGCCCTACGAACCAGGACAAATCGCATCAGAAAGCACCCCTCGTATGAAGTCGCCCCTGACCCATTTCGCTGTGCAAATTCCGTCTTGGTATAAATTCCATCAGTCGACAGTCACCCTGAGGCTAGATATTCAAATACGAGTGGCAGTGAAACCAACCCACTTTTCTTAACAAAAATCTTATAGAATAACGATTATTGTTTTCTCAAAAGTTGGATGAAATCAGGAAAAGTAAAAATCTTCGAATTCGAAAGCCTTTTAGAAGATGGATGATTGATTATTTAATAACTGAAGATTGTTTCACTTTGAAGGCTCTTTTTAGTGCGGTATCCTTTATTTAATAACTTTTTTTATAGACCAATCGAAATATGTTCGGTGGAGTTCTGGTCTGACCGCAAACGATATTATCGACTTCGGGTGACTGCTCAGGATGAAAAAGTAATCCCGTCAAAGCCTTGTTCTCAGAACAAGGGGAAGTATTGGGCATCGACAAGGTCGAAGAAAATTGCGGCTCGATCATGTTATGCGAGATAACTCGATAAGAGTTGCTAGTTACCGGTTCTGGTTCTCATTTCATCCGGGGAGACCACCAGATATTTCCACTCTGAAATCCAGTTTCCCTTCGATAACGACGGTAATAAAGTTCCGCCTACCGGTTTCGCACCCTCACCTCTCAAATTCCACGGGAAATTCCATGTCACCGCCGATGTAAATGATTTTTTTTACACATTGCCTCCAGCCATCACTCTCAATCATTCCCCGAATTTTTACCACTTCTGGAGTATTGCCAGATCCTTTAAATGCAAAAATGGTTACGGAAAATTTTGTCAAAAATCATATTTCTTTTTCAAACATTTTTTATGCCTAAAGTATACTTTTATAGCGCTTTTTGCAGTTTTTCTCTACTTTTCTAAATGTTTTGTCTTTTCCCCTTATTATTTTGAAAAGATATTATGATGAATTTAAAAAGGGCGAATGCAATTTTCAGCGAATCTTTTAACGGAAGTGGGATAAGTGAATCGAGTAAAGCTATGGTCAGACCCAGACGTTCGGCGTAGTCTACCGTTGCATGTAATATGCACGAGCAATGCTGAAACTTGTCAAATATATTATTCCACTCGATATCCGACATGGTCGATGTTGCATCTCCTACAAACTTTATTCAATTTCCCATTTCCGGATATACACAAGATAAAGAACCCCCGGCGAAAAAGCAGACATGCCACAGGATATGCACTTATATTTTATATATCGGGTTAAGCTCATGCTGTCGACATAAATGGGTGACTTAGTCGAGTTATCGAATTTAGCACTCAGTACTAACATCTGCATCAATAAATCCTCAACTTAAAAACAAACAAAATAGTAAAGGCTTACACAATGTACGAAGAATTGCAAAAAGAATTTTCTTACAAAAGACTTACAAAAGAAGTTTCTAGAGAATTTTCAGGAAATTCGCGAAGAATAAAAATAGATATCGTTTAATTAAATTAAACATTTTAATTGTTTTCTTCGAGAAGAGAAAGAGTAATGCGGAAGGCTTTTTCCACCCTTTTCTGCACTTTTATACTTTTTCATGACACTTAATCCCCTCTTGCATTCTGCAACCCCTTCACCCACTAACTGTTGGTTTATGAATATGTAAAGGTTGCGAGGCGGTGGTCAGACACCGGAAAACTATGGATAGCTGAGTATGAATATGCTAAGCGTCACGGCAAACGAGGGGCAAAGTAATTTTTTTTATCCCATGACCCGTGACTCTTGGCTGGACGATTTCAGAGTTTATAGATTTTTTTAACGCCTCTAACCCTGCAGCTTTAATTTCAATTTTTGTATTAAAAAGAGCATGCAAAAAAAGTAATATTTTCAGAAAGAAATGAATGTGAATCTACAATAGAAAAGGTCAAAGAATACTTCATCCTCTTAAATAATCTTTTTCCCTTTCTCTTGTGACTTGAGCCATAAAATAAAGCTCACTCATGCCTGGCTGTCTGCTCCCTTGCCTGCTTATTAAAGTAATTTTTGTTCCCATCGAAAAAAGCCACGGACAATGCGTGTCAGAGGTCTATAAGAATCGACCTGCAATTATTGTCCCTGCAATTGTCGCTCGTGCTCTGAGATTTTTCAGTTGATAGACTTCATCGGTTTCTACTCTCGTATATAATTACTCACTAGGAAATTAATTTCCCCACTTTTACCTTTACAGCAGAAAAAATCTATTCCTCTCAAAAATATTCCTTGAATCTAGATTTTTTCTTATTCTTAAATTTCCCAAGACCGGGTCAAATTTGTTTTATAATATATACGGGATAAATTTTCAAATTAAATAAGTAATTTAATTTCGGAAGAGCTAGTGCGATATTCGTGTTAAGCAGGGTGAAAATTATGGTTGGCCTTTTTCACTCCTAGACGTCTACATAACCTGCTATTATGGCCTTTATTATACCCTTCATTCCACTTTCTCACCTTAAGCTTCATTTTCTGGAATTTAATCACAAACAGTCTGAAGTAATGATTATTAAAGTAGTAACTGCAACATCTTGTCTCGAGACTCTCGAAATGTAACTCCACTCAAATTTGTCCCTAAAAGAGTCAAAGATTTTTTAATTCCTATGTTAACATTTTAGACTTTAATTAAAGTAAATAAATTTCCAGACTACTCGAATTTATTGACTTTGCTAGCGTACAAACACTGAGAGAGAGAGTTCAAATGAATTCACTAAACTGCAGTAAACTATGACCACAATAGCTGGAAGAAATCTACGAGAACATTTGTTCCATAACTTTTTTCAGGACTGTTATATTTATGTACTCAGATCCTTAAACTAAAATTATACAACTAAACAAAGTTTTTAGGATTAATACAAAAATAAATATTTTAAACTTTTTTTTATTTTGGACACCCTATATTTGACTATTGCGAAATGCTGTAGGCGGCAGGTAAATGCTTTATTTCCTCCCTTCATTCTTCGTTTTCAACCCTCGCTCAAGATCTCGCATTTCCCCATCGTTTCCTTTAATTCCGTCGAAGAAAATTGATAATTCTTCCTCACCTTGGTATCTCCTTACACCCTTCGTTCTTTCCTCAACTCAGCATTAAATTTTAGCATTTAACTTTCCCTATTTTCATGTTTAAGTGTTGAAAACTCTTTTTATTACAGAGAATAACTAAAAAGGCGGAAGATATTTACAAAAGGTCGTTTTATTCCAAGTGACCATTTACCTAGAAATTTTTTTTTCCAAGATTTAAATTTAAATTTGGGTTGGTTTGTAATTGCAGTTTGTGGAGTGACGTCTTCATTTGGCTGTCAGCAGGGAATGAGTTTAATGCCTGTACTTGGATCGAAGTGAGGCTTGGTGGATATACTAGGACTCTAGTACGTGATTCGAGACTTTATCCCTGAGCTGAGACGCCAATCGTCGCGTCTTCGCTGAGATTTATTGCACCGTAGCTTAAGCCAGACACGAGCAATTTACATTCTCGTCTACGTGCGTTCCTTCCCCTTTACTTGCCGATATATACTGATCTTGATGAAGTCGAGCTGAGGTCTCCAGGTTGCCATATTAACCACGGATCAAACATTCGAGAATATACTTTCATGCTCTCTAAACTTGAATCAGTGAAAAATCAGTGAAATTTCACTGATTCTCAGTGACACATTTCTCGCGATTTTGATCAGTGAAATATCCACTGGAAATCAGTGAAAATTCACTGAAATTTTTAGTCGTTTAGTGATAATCACTGAAAATCTCAGTAACTTTTCACTGAGAGTGAATTTTCTATTTGAATTTCTTCGGAATACATTGTCCCAGGAAATCGATTTTTTCTCGAATTCCGCGGAGTAAAGTCACTCGGAAAAATGTAATCCCTGAAGAAATGACGGAAAAGTCACCTGGGAAATTTCTTTCCACTGAAAGCATTTCCGGACCAATTTTTTAGCATTAAAAACATAAAACTTTAGATTAAATGTCAAGGAAGTGAACAAGAAAGTTGAACCCTTTTAAAAAGCTATTTGGCCTTCACCATAAAATCAAGTGCACGCATATAGAACCTCTCGGCGTGTCGTCAAACGGTAGTAGAAAAGTATCAGAAGACGTAAAATGTGGGGAGGGTCTTTCCTCTATAAAAGTAGCTCCACAGCTCGATTTACGAAGGAAAGACTCGACGAATGTGGGCTAAAGTTTGCACCCCTACCATCCTCGATCCTTTCTGTCGCAGACGGGTTTACGCTCGACATTAAACTTTTACGTGCCCCCCCCCCAATCGCCAACTGCCGTTCCCAAACATCCCAAGAAGCTTCCTGGTTCCCTTTTTGCCATTTCAGAGAAACGAAAAACTGATGTTCGAAAGTACTTTATTGATTATTATTCTTTGGGGTTGAAAGGGGTAGGGGTTGTAATGCAACTCAGTAAAAAGTGGATGCAGCTTTTGGTTGGAACGATTTAAACGATTTTGTAATGGTGTTCACGATAATGCAAAGCTTAAACCCTTTCTTCGCGAGAGTGGCTACGTCTCGGTTGATCCCACTTTTCTGCTTTTTTCTGACTTCTTTTTTCTTCACTTTTGTGTTCTTTTCTTTATTTCTCCTTCGGGCTCTTTGTTTCGCCGTACGAGCTTATGAATTATGAATCCAGTAGTCGTCGCAGAATTGCAGTAAACGGTGGAGGCGGTCTTCCTGTTTTCGACCCGCTTTCTTCGTTTCTGTTTTTTCTGTTATGGAATTGTTGTTATAGGAAGAAAATGAAATTCATGGAGTGAAAGGTTGAACGACTCGTAACGGGGATTAGACTTTATTTTATTAAAAGAAAGTTTAAACATCTCTTTATAAAAAAAAAATAGAAATATAAATATGCTCAATGTCGGAAGTTTAAAAATCTCGGCAAAATGAGGCAATCACTTATCTTTTGGGGCTGCATTTTAGGGGTTGGGGGTAGTTGAAAGGGCTTTCGAGATTACTGGCCTGGAGTGCCAACGTCAGAGACACTTTGGCGGTTTAACGAGATGGTCCGTCAGAGTTGATCTACGTTTAGATATTTTTCTCATCACTCCCAACTACCAAAGCTTCTAGGCTTGGGGATTGAAGTCGGAGCATATTTTTCTCGAAATTTGTCGCGACTATCTGTCTAAAGGGATCTACCCTCGCATATAATTCTCGAGTGGAGAAGCTGCAAGTCTTCTGGCCCCCCTGACCTCATGTGAACCCCTAACCATGACACCCCACCCCCTGCGCTGATATAACCGTTTAAGCGTTGCGCTTGTAGGACGCCTTGCCTGCCCAGGGGGCTGAAATCAAGAAGATTTGTGATTGCAAAGAGGGTGGGGGTTAAGGAAAAAATCGAGGGGGTGGTGGAATGAGGGACAAGGGTTAAGGGGTGAATCGTGTTCTTCGCACCCGGTCGAGGAAGACGTGAAGGAGATTTCTTTCTGAGGGGGAGGAATCACGTGGGCGCCATTTAGGGGTGAATTCCGTACCGGATATCTAGCAACCCTGTGTCGCTTGTCACGAGGGTGTCTGCGGCGTATTTTCGAGCGCGAAGCACTTAAGGGACTTTCGATAAAGACTGATCCAACGGGAAGCCAATTTGATGGCAGCGATTTTCATCATTTATGGCTGTCCTGATTTGAGACACGTTTTTTCCAATGGGGATGATCTTGGGAAACCATAAAATTTGCCGCGGCTAATGCCGTTGGAGATAGGGAAATAGAGGGGTCATTTGCTATTCGAGTTTGGAGGTGGAAAAAATTTTTTAGCTTTCAAAATATGTTTAACATTTGAGGTCTTTTTACTTATAAAAATCCGCTGGGCTGAAAGGATTCGTTACGAGTGAAAAATTTTTAATTCAAAGAACAATTTTCGGAATTAAAGTAAAGGGTGAAAATAAATAAACCTGGGATACTCTTATTTCCACTTCTGTTCATTCGTATGGAATATTGTAGCTCTGGAGTAAAGTTCGTTTCGTTGTTTTGTAATGCTTAGAACTCTCGTTATTTAGAAAAAATTACTTTTTTTTGTGAGATCCTAACGATACTCGTAATTAAATTTGTTGCTCTATCGAATTACGGTCTATTTGATTATGGTACAATTTACAGTTTTTTTTTTTTTCAATAATTTCTCAAAATTGACGGAAAGAAATTGGAAAAAGAAAATGGTTGAAGTAGAGAAAAGAAAATAAGGTTCGAATGGATAATAGAACTTCAAAATCTCGGTACGTTGGTATCTGGCCCAGCCGCATATTTTTGTTTGCTCTTGAACAATCGAATCAATTTTTCAGCGACCATCCTCGCTTTACATAATCCCAGTGGATAAATTTTAAATTTAAATGGAGGTTTGGCTCAGTTGAGACAGATCGAAGCGACGCGATTGCTTTTATGGAATTATAACGTGGCTCGACGTACCCGAAAGTTCATGACGTAAAAATCGATGTCATCAAATGTCGATGGACAGTCAGTCCTGACCTAAACCATCCGGCGAATTTTGGTTCCGGCGTCAGATTTTAAAACTGAAATGCAATTATTTTCCTCTCAAAGGAGTCTCTCGCGCCAGTGACTCAGCTGGCAATATAAAACATATGTGCTTTTTTATTTGCGATATTTATTGAGTCATAAAAAAGAGACATAGCGAGCAATAGCTTTTTTATGATCTAAAAAAAAAAGTTATGTTCTTTGTCAAGCTCGTTTACTTCAGATTAAAAGATTGCAGATGTTTTGATTATTTATGACCTATTTGTGATTTGTAGAGAAGATTATTAATGGAATTTATGGTCTCAATAGAGAATATTTACCAAAGCTGAAAATTAGATAAAGTATACCTCGGGTTTTAATTAAAAATGTGAATGCAGGTTCATACATTTAATTATTTTTCCGCGCCTAAAGCCTGGAGAATATGAATACGTTGCTCCATTTTTGCGTTCCTTCATAATAAAAGAAATGAGAGAATATACACGAAGAAAAGCATCGTACTATGTTAGAAAATAATAATTCCTTTGAAAAAGCATTCACCCTAGTGCAAGTAACGAGGTAAAAAGTGGGTCAGTGAAATCAAGGCCGGGTTTTTCTTTAATTCGACTATTCCCGAGGCGACTTTCTAGACCCTGGAGAATGATGGGGGACTGAGGTGAGGGTATCATTCATCCCTTCAAGCCTGGGGCTGAAATTCAATAGAAATACTGAAGATTCTTAATTGTACATTCTACGTGATCGAAATCCTAAGCTTTCGCAAGAATTCATCTTGTAAATTTAAATTTTAGTGCTATCGATTTCAGAATCTTCAGCACTTGCATTTGCGATTTGAAAAGAGATCCGATCTCATTTTCTGTTGAAGGGAAAAGCAGGCGACTTTAAATTCTACGTGATACCATTGGTAATCTTCTAAAAGGTCCTTATTCGTATACACAAGTTTGTCGTATTTTGGTTTCATTTCTCTGCAAGAATACAGCCTTATCGATAATGAAATCAAGGAACTTATTTCTTTTATACGATGCAGGGTATTTTAGGAAACATATCACAATCCATATATTAACCCCGCCTACTGGTAATATCTGCTCACGCCCACTAGAAATGCCTATTAGTCACATCCAGACTCAGCGCCAAATAACCACGCCTATTATTAACGCCCATTAGTCACGCCTACTAGAAACGCTCAGAAAATCTCTTAGAAAAAATTCAAAACGTTTTAAAAAGCCACGCCTTCTAGAAATTCATTTATGAACGCCCACTAGCCACTCACACTAACTACGCTCACTTACCACACCTCCTAGAAAGAAAAAAATTAAGACATGAATTATAATGCCCTATTCAATTTATTGAATTAAAGTAAACTGAAGCTTTTGTAAGTCAATAAGACAGTCTTTTAGGACATAAAACAAGACTGAGCGCCATTATTACTCTTAATTGGGAGTTTCACTTCCAACCCTTTGCTCTACAAGAGGAGAAAATGTGGGCTGAATTGATATTAATTAGGCCGCTGGGCGGTATTATGAAATCAGCAAGCGGCTCGACACTCTAGGAAAATGCCAGAATGCTGGCAAAGACACACCAGACACCAGACTAAAACATAAAGTGAACCTACTATGACTTCATATGAGTTGTGTCTGCCTTAATACAACTTTAGTGCCACTCTCTGGGTGTCTCTGGTATGACGAATGTTTCTCCGACGAATACTCGAAGGGGGAGGTTTCCACTGAAAACACAACATCCCTGAAAGTTTGTCCAAATGAATTTCCTCAGTGGTAGAGTCAGAGGTGGAAAAAAATGTATGTACTTGAGAGTAGCGCGAAAAATAAACTCACAAACCAAGGAAAATCAAAGTAGTTTAAAAGAGTTTTTGAAATTACATTAGAATCTGAGGCCCATAATTCACGTGACTCTTGGTTCGAAAAAGAGACAAAGGAAAAGTGAAATAATCCTATTGTGACGATTATAGGAAAGTAGGTAATTTTCGAGTTTGCTGTTTAGAGGATTTTGCAATTTCGATTTAAACTTTGGCACTCATTTCCGAAAGCTTTGCATTGGGTATTAAAAGTTGGGTAAACTCGGGTTAAGAGAACGGCAGTAACTGAACGAAGTTTTCACATTCGCGTTTCCACGCACGAACCAAGAGAATCAGAAGTCGATCGAGATGCGAGATACGATCGCACCTTTCCCACGAGAACCAGTGATTTTCCTTTCGCTTTCCTCCCATTTCCTCTGCTTTTTTTCTGTATCGCTTGATCTTCAACTGGATTTTTGCTGCTCGACACGGCGCGACACAGCAATCTGAAAAATTACGATT
This sequence comes from Synergus coniferae, assembly GCA_032164275.1. NCBI lineage: Eukaryota > Metazoa > Arthropoda > Insecta > Hymenoptera > Cynipidae > Synergus > Synergus coniferae. The sequence continues at coordinate 911,818 of JAUEJJ010000004.1, forward strand.
TTATTCATGAAGCCTATCTTCTCAGATCGCTCCTGAAAGGAGGACTCGACGAGTAACTATAGTGTTAGGACGATTCAATCCCAATCCGTTTTAAATTCAGACTGCCTTCAATGCAGCCCAAAGTCATTTTTCACGTGAAACCGATTTTCCCTCAAATACTCGGTACGCTCATCAACACTATAAAGCTGTATTCGGCACTGCGGTCGAGTTTCCTACATTTCGAGGCGTTTGATGAATCAAAGCAACGGAATTTTATTTCGCTATTCGATTTCAAAGCTTTTTCACTGATTTGTGAAATGAAAAACGGAAGGCCTTGAGTAATTCAGTTCTAGATTGAAAAAATATTTTCTAGCTTGCTACCAAAAGTCTTCCCTCTTCAAAAACGAATTTAAGTAATTCGAATGTATTTAAAAGAGCGAAAAGAGCATTTCCTTCTTTATAAACCGATTTTTATTTTGATAATCTACGAATAAAAATCAGTGGTGATTTTATGTTTCTCATATAAAACGCGAAAGTATAAAAACACAAAAAGGTCTTATTAGAGAAAAAGGAGTTCCTCTAGGACTCAAGGGGATGTGATAAATGCTACATGGCATTCATCATTCTGCTACCAATCTCCCATCCGTCCGCGAATCCTGGCGCGGCACGCTCGTCATAACCCGACAAGTCCTGGCGCAGATGTTACAGAAAAGCGCCCCACTCTGGGAACAGACCCTACGAAAGAAGAATGGTGTAACAGCCGATGATAAATTCCACCTGCTGGCGGCTTATGACGAATCTTGCCGAAGTGTCAAGAGGCAGCATTACTTCCGACTTCCGGTTCTTTGCGCCAAACGAGTCACTTGTGATGACTCACGAGACTTACGACTTTTACGACAGATTGCATCTGGCGAAATCATAAAATACAAATCTGGTCGTCAGAGAACTCTAAAAGAAGTAATCTTCAAGAGTTACGGCTTATCGATTTCAAATTTGCTTCAAATTGGACTAGCCACGTAGTCCATAGCGTCTAAAAAATGCCTAATTAAATGAATATTTATATAAAAATGGTAAATTTTATTACAAAAATGTAATAAAAATTTAGGTGAATGGTTATGTATTCTACTTTGCTGAAGCTGAATTTTTAAAGAATTTTTTTACAAGACTAGTTTGTCCTTTTAGTAAAGACATCAGTTTCTCGAACATTAACCAGGACAACATCACCCGATTTGTTTTTCTGGTTACTTTGTAAAATACATGATGAATAATTCATTCTCTCCCCGACATGAATTTATATTAAAGACCATCTAAACTCTCAGTGCAGACTTAATACTTTAGAGGGAAAATAGCTTTGTCGTGGTTCTTGCGAACATCGAGTAAGGGGATGACAAAAATATTAACGAAGCTCTTGGTAACGATACCACCCCTTTTACCGCCAATCCCCATCTCTCGACGTCTAAACCTCAATAATAGTACATTTCACATTGAGAATTTCAAGCCGAGAGGCAGGATCTCGAGTTTATGGCATTTACCATGAATTTTACCATACCTTATTACAAGAGGCTGTAGATCATCCGTCGACACTTATTGACTCTTAGCTTCGAATTGAAAAGTAGGCTCGCACACGCACCTAACTCCATTTATTACGCTCAGTCTGTGCCACTGCCTCTCAGTGCCATTACAGAAAAAAGGGATGAAAAATCGTGTCTAATTTTAGGGAACCTCTCGAGTTTGAAAAATTGCGAAACGGAGAGGAACTTATTGTTTTTGCCAGCGAGTTTTTTTGACGTAAAACAAGCGATAATCGCTGTAATATATAGTGCGAAGATAAATATTTGGAAATTTCTACTGGAATTTTTTTTTAAAAGAAATTTTGAGAAATGTTATTAGTTTTGTGATTTTTGAATTTAGAATTTTTAAACAAATATGCTTTGGACGATTGCTCTACCCTCAGACGAAAGTATACCGAATTACTACCTCCATGTGAAACTCTAAGCTAGAGCTTTAGGATTAGACTTGATTCGTGAGACTAAAGCAAACGTTACGAATTTCCTGAGAGTTGGAGTGGATTAGCCTGGATGTTGGGAAATGTAAATTCAGTTTTATCTAACTGAAACATAGATATTTATAGATATGGTATGTGTGCCTCAAAAAGTAAAAAGTATTTCCATTAATGAAAATTTTGCAAATTGGATCCTTTTGAAATTCAATTCTTACTATCTATAGCTTGTAATGCAACCCGAGCTTAAATTTTCTATTCTGTTGAAAGAAAAAAGCTCCTTATGGAAAGCTTGGACTTTAATTAACATGCTGTAACGGTAAGCGCATCTGCAAGCTTATTTTAAGCTTATTATAAGAGTTAGAAGATACTCCTTTCGTTAAAAGTCTGTCGGTTAACGAATTCTCTGTGACTGAAGGATGGACAATTAGCTGTAATTAATTATTTCGAGCACTCTTGACAGATTGATTGTTACTACATTCTGGACTTTATGTCCATTTAAAATTTCCATAAGCTGCGAAAGGGAAGAAAAAGAATAATAAACGAATTTACATGAGAAAGAATAAATCTATTCTTTTCAAATTTTTAATTAGAAAAAGTAAAACGTGCAATTGTTAACACTAATCTAATTTCAACTCAATTTTCACCTCACTGAGCTTTTTTTTCCCCCAGAGTGTGTTAAGTTCCTAAAAGAATTCGACGTAAAATCGTAAAACTCGATTTTCTAGGAAATAGTCGGAAAGGTAACTCCACCTGCAAACAAATAAAAAGACACACTCTATTCGAGGCACGTGCCCTTCCCAGTAAAAAAAAAAGTGAAAAAGTGCCTGGGGTTAAAAATAAATGTTTGCAGCCTGGCATGGACATAAAATCTTCAGTACTTAGGAGTCGTTTGCCTGGAGCGTTGTGAAAAGTATTGCATTATGAGTACGTGTGTTGAAGGAAAAAACTTCTTGTATCTAGTCTGAAAAGTACTTTTCAAAAGTCTGAAATAAAAAATGAAATTTGGACCCTTTCTGTAAATTCAAAAGTTTAAAAAATAAAGCGCCATGGTTTTTTAAGTAATAAATAGTACTCTATAAAAAAAAAGATCTAATTTTCAGTCTCGTTTGACATTTTGAAACCTGACTTAAAGCACAATTCGTTTACTGGTTCCTATTGACTAGAGCCGATAAACTGTCTTGACGTGCCCCTCGCTGGTCGTAAATTGTTCCTTTACTTTCCTTTTCCACCATCCCAGAAATCAGTTGGGGACAAGCGCCAAAAATTGCCTCTGGCCTCTGGCCAGTCTTCTTTTCAGCACGTGTCTTTTCCTTCTAAATCGAGTGAATTTAGAAGAATAGATTTTAAATTACTCCTTTGTTCCTTTTACTCGATCTTTTTTTACAAAGAAGCGATTTTTACTTCTAGTTGAGTCTTATTACAATTTAATTATTGAAACACGATAAATTGCTTGAAAAAGTTTACATGAACTCGTTTCGTTTTTTCTCTAAAATAATGGAAAATAAATCAATCCTAATTTGCTTATTGACACCTTGAAATGAAAAACTCGTCTAGTAGGAAAAATCCTTTCTATTCTCCACAGTTTCAATGTGGCGTGAAGCTCCCAGGAGGAAGCCATTCATTGACGCCTGGATTGATCGTTTCCAGCTGTTGGTCTCTGGGTATACTTGTTTCTCGTTAAAGTAAATGAGTGGTCCTCCATCCACTATCGGTGCACTCACATTGATTTGTTCGCAACTCCTGGTTTATAGCCACAGTCGTATCTGGACAGTAGCCACTCTCCTATCATTCTCAATAAAAACCACCCCTCTCTTTTACTTTCCACCCCCTTCAAACCACTCTCCACTACTCCAGGATAAAATGGTAAATGCAACTGGTTCGATCGAGGGTAACGACATTCAAGAGTTAAAAATAACTTTAAATTTTCGCCTTTTTAAGTTTCCACCCTCAGGATTGAATGCTTAAAATCTTTCACATTTAATTATTCCAATCTAAGCTCAAACGTTTGGATTCAAAGGGTACAGTTATTTTCATACGGTTCTCAATAAAAGCTACCCTTTTCTAACGAAACAATTCCTCTATAACCGGTTGATTTAATTCGTTCAAAAGATGTGAAAGGACCAGACATTTTGCGATTCATTCCAGGCGAATCTCAAGTTCAAAATACGAGTTTCGGTATTTGCTTTTTGTTTGTAGGCAATGGACAAAGGTTGATCGAAAACAGAGGGACAAATAATGCTTTCAAGGTCCAGAGACAAGTGAAAGAAATTTCACGCTTCAAAGGTCAATAGATTATACCATGTGGGGTTTTTAACTGATTTTACGTAAGTCAATTTATCTCCGAGCTTTGATGACTGGAATTTAATTCTAGTTGGTTGTGATTACTTTTCAGGGCTGGAATTTTATTATCAGTTTAATTAACTTGATGGAAAAACGGGGACTTTTAATCAAATTGAATTTTCCAGTTTCTCTATTTTCCAAATGAATATCTTTAATTGGATTCTTATTCACTAATAAAATTATAAGAGCCAACTTGCGAATATATTTCTTTTATATTTATATCAACAGAAATATGTACCTTGTCCTCTCGAGGACTTAGTGGCTTTTCGTACCTGCAGCTAATTTCACTTGAATTTACATCTTGCATTCGTCAACGAATCCATTGAATTAATTTTAATTTCAAAATTAAAATTCCCTTTATCACTCTTCATTAAGGTAGCCAACATTAATGGAGGCGAATCAGATAGACAAGGAGGAAGTGTGGAGGCATCGTGATCACAGGACTTCGCGGCAAGCCACGTGGGACTTTGAATGACAGGTGCGCCACTGCAATATGCATAAACTCGACTTGAACACAGAAATCCTCTTTGTGAGGTTCGTAAAGCCCTCTAAATCATTCAGGAAGTTGGATCGTCTCGGATGACTAATTAACGAAAGCGCGGATTGCTTCCCTTACGCGTCAGCTCCTCTTATTTGCCCGATTCAAAGATATATGTACCCTTCTACTTTATTTAAGTAGAACCACTTGAATTTAAAGTATTTCCATCCGAATATTACTTTTTTAATGGATTTTCAATATTAATGGATTTTAAATATCATTTAATTTCAACTAGCAACTATGATCCCCGCATTAATTTCTCGTTTTTGCATCCCTTTTGTTAAAAAGATTCAGAGGATTCTAAACAATTTTAAATCAAAGGATTTAAAAATGTTTTCGATATTTTCAAAATATATGGTAACACCACTTTTTTTAGATAGCTATCGCAAATAAATGAATTTTTTCAGACCTTTACACGACACACTTTATCAGGAATAAACCTCGTCAACGAATACGGTTCCGACATTTTCGTGCTGAAGGAACCTTCTCATTTGCATAATGCTGTTGGTACTTCGTTGGTGGTCTGTGAATTGGGAGGAGTAGGCTTTGCACTTTGCGTGAAACTGTGAAAGTAGAATGACTGAGTGCCCGCGAAAACTTGAACGAAAGAATAGTCTCAACGGGAAGAGGAAAAAAGGCGTTCAGCCTGAAAAGGGAAATTCAATTACGAGCTCTATGAAACATCACTTGATCAGGGACCACGCTCCGTAACTTGAATTGTGTGGTTCAAGCACACTTGACATTCTGGCTTTATGAATTCTATTGGGCTTTTCAAATAAAAAGGAAATCGGAATGTTTGATTCATCAAATTATTATATCTGAGTACTGAGCGGAAATTTAGAGTGAACATCCAATTTATAGTGATTTTTTAGGTCGAATGTAGAGGAGTGGAAATGCAGGAGTGAAAATTTCTTTTTTTTTTATTCACGGGCTTTACTAAAAGGAGATTTACAAAAAAAGGTTTTTAAATCAACTTTTGCTTTCACTTGGAATAAATTAAAGCTTTCGATAATGAAATGATGAGTCATTTTGATTGGTAGCGATTTTATCGAACCGTTTACATTTGGAGAAGTGAGACGTCATTTAGGTAGAATCGTGCCCGTGTTGATTAACACTTCAAAGTGAAAACCGCATAATACGCACTAATGGCAGTGTTGGGTGCTCTGGGGAGCCAATGAAGCACTCGATAAATCCTGTTCTCATCAGAACGTGAATCTACTGTGTATGTGAATGTATCAAATTGAAGGCATCCTGGTGAATGCTTTTCACAATAAATCAATCAATTCTATCCCTCATTTAACTCAAATTAAATCTCCACCTAATGCTTAACACATATAAAATGTTTAATTAATTAGTAACCTCAATAGAAAGTTTAAAAGCTCTAATTTTAATAAAGATTACTTTTAATAAAGATTACTTTTAATAAAGATTACTTTTAATGACTTTAATATGGAATGGGTTTTTATTGAACTAATGAAATGTTAATTTTATTTTAAAACTAGTCCAAAGAAGGTTAGATATTTTGTATGTCACTCAGAAATACTGCAACTAGATATGAAATTATATTCTGCTTGGCAACCTTTAGAAGGAATGAAAATAGAATTAAGGCTTCATGGTCATGATTGTTTAATAAGGTCGACGAACTGTCTAGAAGCTCTTGGATTTCTGTACCGCTTGACAGATTTAGAACAGAATTATTTGGAAGGATTCCGACGTTACAGCCAATAAATTGGATTAAATTCTACATTTTATATTTCTAGGAAAAATATTCCTATTTATTTTTATATTAGATGGATCATGACATCATACATCGTATATAAACTCGCGGAATAAACTGATCCAGTAATTTAATTTTCCCTCGTTTCATTACATTTCTTTACATTTACTCGATTTATTAAAAATTTTAATATGTACAATGGCGAATAAATAATACCAATCACAAAATTTCAAATTAAAATTCACTTAAAATTATTCTCTCATTAATCCTTGATAACTGAATTAATCCTTAATGATATAAAGACGATTAAACTTCTATTTAAATTTTCAGGCCAGAATCTCCTAACAAATATAATTATTTAT
>JAUEJJ010000004.1:927353-940799 GCA_032164275.1 Synergus coniferae
GGTTTCATTTCATTTTACAATCCTAACCTTGAGACTGAAATTTTGAAAAGTTTTGGTTGGTTTTGGCCGTTTTGGCATTGGTATTTGTAATTTTGTAACATGCAGAATTTGCCATCGTAGTGACTTGTGATTGCATTTTCACATGACGATGCAGAACTGAAAGTTAAACCCTAACTTCTAAAGCAATGTACAATAGCTTTTTTATTGAATAATACAAAGGTATGTCGATTAAAAAGTTGTTTTTATCAACTGTGATTTTAAATATACCGAATATACTTGAAGCGAATGGTGTTTTAGGTTATGTTCACTTGTCAAATTCATATAACATTTATTTGTGTTAGCGACATGTCATATCGTGTGCTAAATAATTTTATTTTACATCAAGAAGTGTATTAAAAAAAATTCACTATTGTTGTAAAAAATTAAATATTGTTATATATTTACATTTCTTATCTATAGTTCAACTATTTTCCTGATTATCTATTTTCGTTCTAGATATAATTGACTGAATTTTATGTTCGAAGATTAAGAATTGACAGTAAATGTTAAACAGTCGAAGATATTTGCAAAATTTTTAGAATTTGTTTAGTTTGAATTTCGGAGCATCTGTTTATTGCTCAAATATATATGGTAGTTAACTTAGTCTAATTTTTAATAACCATTTTACGTGTGTATTATTTATTTAATTCAAATTTCAGCATAATCTAGAAGTGCTTTTGCTATTGATATTATTTACATGTTTCAATATGCTCTAAAAGTGTAAAAAAGAATGGATATATTAGAAATAGCTGATGATGGTGGAAGTTCTTGGAGATGGAATTGGACTGAATTATGTGGACACCAAGGAAGTATTAAGCCTTTGAATCCATATTCACATAATATTGGATTGTGCTTTCAACAGTTATATTTACAGGTAAGTGAAAAATTGTTCTCATATTTGAAATCTAGATTCTTTTAAATAAAAGTGAAAAGAGATTTGAATCTTTGATTTTTTTCAGATTCCTGTATTAGGTCTAATAGCAATCACCTCTGCTTATTACTGTGGGCGCCGAACTTATTCAACCTCTCGGGAATATTTGTCAACAAACGCCATCAACTTTAGACTCTTTATCATCGTTTGCTTAGCCATCCTCCCAATAATAAAAGCCTACATAATTTTATCGAACACAACTATTTCTTTGAATCTTGATCTTCAAGAATCCACAATCCGTATTCCTAATACGAGTGAAACAAATACAACTTTAATATCGTCAACAACATCTCAAAACTGGATAAAAGACTTTGAAAATATATTGAATGACACTGGAAGCATAGCTAATTTGCTAGTTTCATCAGGAAATAGAAATCGAAGATCTCTACCTCAAGAGTCCCAGGAGCAAATTTTGAATACAGAATTTTTTAAATTTGATGATAAAGCAACTTCCGCCAAACCTGTAGATTATTTAGTTGCTGGTACTGAAGGCCTGGCATGGATTGTTCATTTTTGTTTTACCTTGAGTTTGAGAAGAAGCAATGCAACAAATCCCAGAGGTCCCGTTTTTATGAGGGTTCTAATTATTTTACTACTCGGAATATCTACACTTTTTTTGAAAAATCATGTTGATCAGAAACCACAAGATGATGTCTTGCCAAATTTATCATTGGGATTTAGTATTACTGTTGTCATACTCTTGGTTCTCTATATTTTGACATTGATTCCGGATCGCAGAATAAGCAATCGAAGAACAAATTCAAGGCTTGGTGAAGTTAGTATTTTTAACAGGAAACCTTTTAAGGGAAGACTTCCTGACTGGTGCAGTAATTAAACAAATTTTTAATGATTTTCAGACAGGGGAAAGGACATCTTTGTTAAATAGTCCAGGTTCTTCCTACATTCGATTCGTGGAAGAAAATGATCCAAGTTATCTTGGCGTTGCAATGGAGGATGTGACATTTACTTCCAAATTACTTTTTCACTGGGTAACACCATTAATGTCAAAAGGTGTAAAAGGTCTTTTAAATCATCCAGATGATCTCTATGATTTACCAGAAAGTATTTCTTCTTCAACTATTAGCAACGAAATTGACAGGCGATTAAAGGAGATAGTAAGATAAATTTTTCAAAAGAAGTTAAGGGTCACTAATGATGTTGTTACCCTACTTCGCAAATATCATGCTTAATAACTAATTATTTTTATTTTGAGGTAATATTTTATTTATAGCCTCTGATTAAGGATCATGGAATTTCTTCTCAAAGTGCAACTCATTTGGAAGTGATAGAATCGGGCAGTAAAGTTTCATTGCTGCGACTCTTACATTCCAACTTTGGTTTTCAATTTTACGCTGTTGGCATATTAAAGTTAATTAGTGACATTGCAGGATTTGGAGGTCCTTTGGTTCTTAAAAAACTGATCGGATTTATCGAAGATAAAAATGAACCAATTTCTCACGGATATTATTACGCCTTCTTAATGTTTTTTATTACGTTAATACGTAAGAAAAGTACCATTAAAGTTTCTTTACATTTTTTTTTTATTGTAATTAATAATTAGGTAACAATTTTTTCAAATCTTTAAAACATTTTAAATTGTTTAATGATTTTAGAAACTTTTTGCACCGTACATTTCCATTTTTGGTTATCGGTTATTACATTAAAAATACGAAGTGCAATAATAACGCTTGTTTATCGGAAAACCTTACACACATCTTCATCTGTATTAAAAGATAATTTTTCTTCTGGAGAAATCGTGAATTTTATGAGCCTAGACGCCGATAGAATCATGAACTTTTGCCCTTCTTTTCATTCTTGTTGGGGTATTCCAGTACAGGTAATTCAAAATGCTACAACTAATTTTGCTCTTGTAAAGTGTTGCAAATTGTGGAAGGTTTAAAAATAAATATTCAACTTTGTTTCAGTTAGCCGTAGTCTTTTATCTTCTTCACAGTCAAATAGGAATTTCTTTCCTGGTAGGAGTCGCAGTCGCTATAGTAATGATTCCGATAAATAAATATATTGCTGGTAAGATCGGTGTATTGAGCACAAAAATGATGTCCTATAAGGATCAAAGAGTGAAACTTATTTCCGAAACTCTCAGCGGAATCACAACAATTAAACTGAATGTTTGGGAAGAACATTTTATGCGGAATATACTGAGTAAGTTTGAAAATTGTCTGTATGGTTTTTTATTTTATCTGATTATTATTTTGTAGATAATACTTTTTATTTTTCTCTAATTCAGAATTGCGAGAGAAGGAGGTAAAATATCTCTCAGGCAGAAAATATTTAGATGCTTTATGCGTTTATTTCTGGGCAACAACTCAAGTTTTTATTTCTGTGTTTACATTCATCACATATGTTTTACTTGGACATGAGTTGGATGCGAAGACAGTTTTCACAACCATGGCACTATTGAATATGCTGATCGTTCCTTTGAATAGTTATCCCTGGGTTTTCGTTGGTCTAACGGAATCCTGGGTCTCCATAAAAAGAATTCAAAGGCTCCTAACTGTAAGAACTTAGATTTCATTTGTTTCAATATTAGAAGTAGAGTTCTTTACCAAAATTGTCTGTTAAATACTCCTGTTTATTTAAATTTTTTAGAAATTATATATAATTCCAATCTTTCAAACATTCTGCTTTACTCTTTACAGCTACCAGAGTTAGATATATTAAGTTATTACAGTAATCCGCCTGTAGGAGTCGATGTTTTGTTAAAAAATACAACCTTTAGTTTAACGGGTGACTTCAAAAACCAAAGTTCACCATATACATCACAAGATTTATCCCCAGTTGAGGGAAATGCGAGATTTGTCAAATTTGAAGATGAAAGTAGTAAAATTTTCAGTTTATGTAAACTGGAAATTACTGCAGAAAAGGTAAAATATATTGAATATATACTTAGTTATTGTTTTTTTTTGTTTTTAGCTTTTGTTTAATAACTAAAATCATTTCTTTTTTAGGGCCAGCTTATAGGAGTAATGGGAAGAGTTGGAAGTGGAAAATCCCTGCTTCTAGATGGTATCTTAGCCGAAATAAGGAAAGATGAAGGTTCAGTTGCTATAAGCAGTTTAGATACAGGTTTTGGATTCGTAAGGCAAAATCCTTGGATTCAACGTGGATCGATTCGAGAAAATATTTTATTTGGAAAGCCATATGATCACAACAAATATAAGTACGTTCTTTTAAACATTTTTAACATATGTAATAAACTAATGATTTCTCTTTTAATTACAGGACGGTTCTCAAAGCTTGTGATTTAACTGACGACATTAATTCTTTTCCGAAGAAAGATCTAACTGGAGTTAGTGAAGCAGGAATGACCCTGAGTGGAGGTCAAAAAACTCGAATTGCTCTTGCACGTGCAGTTTACGCCGACAAAGATATTTATCTGCTCGACGATATTTTAGCAACTTTAGATGTACGAGTAGCTAAAAATATTTTTAATAACGTCATCCTCGGTCTCTTAAAAAACAAAACGAGAATTATCTGCACTCATCAGACTGAGTATTTAATCCATGCGGATTTGATTGTTGAAATATCGAAGGGAAAAATTGTCAAGCAGGGGAAACCGACTGAAATGCTTTCAGATTTAGAAGAGTATCTTTTATCTGCAGATTCCTTTGAATCAGACTTGGATGTAGCGACTGTTAAGAAGGAAATTGCAAAAGATTTAAAAGATCCAGAAGATGGCGATAGAGATTCTTTACTCGAAGAAGAGGCTCTTGAAAAAGGAACCTTGAGATCTAGTGTTTTTACTGCTTACTTTAAAGCTGTGGGAAATTATCTAGTAGTCGCAATTCTTTTATCACTGTTCCTGATGCAGAGTTCAAGAAATATTACAGATTTATGGTTATCTTTTTGGGTTACACAGACGAATGAGACGAGTGGAAATACTACAAATTCTAGTAATCTGCCAGGATTGCAGTTTTTGACTGATGAATACACTACGCAGGATGTTAAATACTATTTGACAATTTACACTATTTTGGCAGTGGCGAATACGTTTTTTACACTGATTAGGGCGTTTTTATTCGCGTATGGTGGACTGCAAGCCGCGATTGTCTTGCATAAATACCTGTTGAAGATCATTATGAAGGTGATTAAGAGTGGAAGAGATTCTCTAGTTTTGTCTTAAAAATATAAAATAGTCTTTTTGGACATTAATAATTTTTTCTTTGCAGGCAAAATTAACATTTTTTGATATACAACCACTGGGCAGGATAATAAACAGATTTTCATCTGATACGTATACAGTCGATGATGCACTTCCATTCGTTTCGAATATTCTGTTTGCACAATTCTTTGCCTTATTGGGAATTATCGTTGTTACACTTTATGGATTGCCATGGATATTTTTAATCCTCGCACCTCTCATTCCAGTTTATCACTGGCTTCAAAACCACTACAGGTTTTATTTATAATTTCGGTTGAAAACTTTCACGCAGAAAAATTACAAAGATTTTATCATTTTAACTTTAATATTTTTAGATTAACTTCAAGGGAGTTGAAACGATTATCTAGTGCCGCTCTATCTCCTCTCTATGCACACTTTAACGAAACTCTACAAGGACTAAGTACAATCAGAGCTTTTCGAGCAGTTTCCCGTTTTAAATATGAAAACGAGCATTTTTTGGAATCTAGTCAGAAAGCAATATTCGCTTCCTTAGCTGCAGGACAATGGTTGTCTTTGAGATTACAATTTATTGGAGTAGCACTTTTGGGAGGAGTTTGCTTTATAGCTGTTATACAACACCAGTACCAAATTGCTGATCCTGGTTTAATTGGATTGGCTATAACTTATATGTTATCAGTTTCGGGTTTGCTTTCTGGAGTTGTTAACGCTGCGACAGAAACCGAAAGGGAGATGATTGCCGTGGAGAGGATCAATCAATACCTTGAGAATATTCAAGTCGAAACTGCGAGTGGAGAAAATCCACCTTATGCTTGGCCCAGTCAAGGAGTTGTTGAGTTTAAAAACGTCGTCCTCAAATACCGGTAAGAGGAAATTAAAATGTTTTGAAATCATGAAGGTTGTTGTTCCTTCTTTTACAACTATCAGAACTTTCAAGGTTACTATAAAGGTCTAATTTTATTTGACTGTTCAGGGAACATTTAGTGCCTTCTTTAAAAGGAATTTCGTTCAGCACGAGACCGGCAGAAAAAATTGGAATCGTTGGAAGAACAGGGGCTGGTAAAAGTTCTATTTTAGTCTCTCTCTTCAGATTAACGGAAATTACTTCTGGTGAAATTCTAATAGATAATGTCAACGTCAAGACATTGCTGCTTAATGCACTGAGGTAATTACACCATGAAATTAAATTTGTAACGCCAATAGATCTAAGATGATTTTATCGATCAAAAATTCATAACTATTCTTTTAGGTCTCGTCTATCAATAATTCCTCAGAATCCGTTTTTATTTAGTGGAACGATTCGAGAAAATATTGACCCATTGAATCAATATCCGGATTCCCAAGTCTACAAAGCATTAGAAAAATGCAAGGTTCATTCTTTAGTAAGTCGTTTGGGAGGTTTGGGTGCTAATTTGGAAGAAGGAGGTAGTAACCTCAGCGCCGGACAGAGGCAGCTATTTTGTTTAGTTAGAGCTGTGTTGCACAATGCCAGGGTATGTTTAGTTTCTTCTCTATATTCCATCTTTAAATCTGAATATAGGAAAATTAAAGCTCTTAATAAAGTAAAATTTTATTAATCTATAAATTATTTTCTTGTAGATACTTTGTATTGACGAGGCGACTGCCAATGTCGACCACGAGACTGATAAAGCGATTCAAGCAACGATTAAGTCTTCCTTCAGAAGTGCAACAGTAATCACGATTGCACATAGGATAAGAACAATCATGCACTGTGATAGGTAGAGCCATTATTTTTCTTATAGTTATCATTAATAATAATAAGAACTAATAAATTAATTTTTATCATACAGAGTTTTGGTAATGGGTGAAGGAGAGGTCTTAGAATTCGAGGAACCAAATTTGCTGATTCAAGACACCAATTCCTATTTCTACAACTTGGCTAGTCAAGAATTTTCTGACAAAGAATAATTGCACTTGAAATTTGTAAATGTATTCGAAAAGTTTACGTATAATCTGACTCTTGAAATATTTTCAGAGTTTAAATTCCATAATTTCATCACATTCAATCATGCTCGGCCGTTCTGTAAGTTAATTAGTCTAAAATATCTTGAATCGATCGAACTAATAACTTAAAATTTTTTCTATGACTGAAATATGTATATTGTATTATAATAATTACGGTAAGGAAAAGTATTTTAATATAAAAGTGCTGATTTGAAAATAAGGATTCTATCCTTTAAAATAACTTATATCGTTTTTAATTAGTTAATGGATTCCTCTATTTTTTTTATTTTTATTCTATAATAAGTTTTTTTATAGAATGGGCGCATTTTACCTCATGGAAACGAACTTAATTAAATCAGTTCATTTATATCCTTTCCTTTTTACTCGAAGCTTAAAACAGAGCCATAGCGCGAGATTGAATTATATTCGAGTTGTAGAGAGAGGAAAAGCGTCTTTCTAATTGCCCTTCGTTTACAAAAAAGCGTGCCGCTATTTGGGGTCGCATTAATATTGTTACAGAGGAATGAAAGCTAATGAGCTGTAATGTCGACTAATTTGTATCAAGCTTTTTAATTACTCGCCGTTTAGATAAGGCAATGTGAAACGCTTTCCGTTGCATAGAGACGAGACTGAGGAGAGTCTGAGAGGAAAGGGTGAAGAGAAGGCCCATGTAAATCCGAGATATAATACATGGCGAGGACGGAGGATGCAAGAGAAAACCGTCTGCTAAAAACAAATGCAATTTACATCGCTAATGATGTCGTTTGTCTGCCGCACGATCGCCCACCAATCCTCCTCACTTATAACGGTCCTTTCTCGAGAAAGCACCGCTGAACCATTAACGAATTTCTGTACCGCAAATCGCATTCAACTCGATTTGACTCGATTCATCTTTCGGGCTTATTCCTCTCATGCCAATTCAGCTTGTTACAAAGCATCAATAACTAAAGATAGGAGATATTCAAATTTTTATTTACAATTATTGTCTTTTAAAAAGGATAAAAGATTGAAGTTTTTCTGTTGAAGGTAGTTTTGTCGTCAAATGTAGAGAAGAGAAGAGTCTTAGAGGCCACTTGAGGCATGAAACATGGGGGTGGCCTGCTACCCCAAAAGTGCTTTAGTATAAAAGCTGGTTCAACAACAATGCAGCCATAGAGACCTCTGAGATGCTAATATGACTGAAAAATCCTTTCAATGATATAACAAGAGCTAAATTTTACCTAGTTTTCCATTATACTTCATGCTGGACTGAATAAGACACTTATGTAAAATGCTATTGGCACTAAATGCAGAACTTATGAGAGCATTTGATTCGAAAGCCTTGGAAAACTTTTTTTCCATGAGTAAGAAGTCATGGTGAAATCTTGTCCAAGCAATTTCAGTAATGCTTGTAAAAAGTTTCAAAATTGATCTACATCATCTCACACTTCTTTTTTGTTGCAGGATAACTTTATTTTTTTGACAACAATTGGGACATAGAACTGATGCCGAAAACTGAAATCGATCGAGCGTGAGGGGTTAAACCCAATATACGTGACAACGTATGTGATTCGTACGCACTTCACACGAGCTATGGACTTTTTAAAATTTTAATTTTTTATGCGTTGAGCAGACAAGTGAACATAAGGCTAAAAGCTTTTCAATTTGAGTGTTAATTTTGCGGTTTTGAAATCACAAAAGCTTTGACTCAATTTCGACTTTGGAATCATTTATAATTAAGCGTTTTTTGAAGCGTTCTGAATTTTAGTCCTTTATTTAAATATCTTTAAATATCAAAAATATTGCTGGAAAGTAAAAATCCTCAGGATTTGGAGTGTTGACGTCTATGAGTTGAGTTGTTTTGCAGTTTTCTAAGGGATACTATTCTCTTCGTGCACTAATCATGATAAAAGCTGAGTCTACTGTTTACCGTTCGTCGGTGGCTTCTTGTCTTACCTAATGGAAATATGAGAGGTGTTACTTTTTTCTAGACTCAGACCACAGGGATATGACATGTAACATGTCGACATGTCTTGTTTTTAATGTACGTCTTGTATGACTACAACACATCTTTGGCACGCCTTTGACTTTATTGTTCCACCAAAATTACGAGCCTCTCACCTCTTGCAAGGTGCTGAAAAGTCAACGGACCTGAAACTCGAATAGTGAAATTTAGTAATTCAAAAATTGGATCCTTTATAAGCTTCTACTACTTGTAAAATTAATGAAATTGTTCGAATCTAATCTATGATCCCAGTAGGAAATCTCGCAATTTTAAGAAATCCTTTTATCAATCGGTGTATGATATCGACAAGTCATAAAACGTTTTAGCAATTGTATAAATGGCCAACTCGATTGTAAAGTTTTCTGTTGGAGTTCAAGTCGATTCTTTGCAGTTTCGAAAGATTTGGGGAGGGGAAATCCTTTTCCATTTTCTTGGCTCTCAGTTTATTAGACGAAGCGTGCAGAATCGACGATTGTCTGTAAATGGTATACTCGATAAAATAAAATATTTATGGCTAGAAGTGGAAGTAAATTTTCGATTTCATTTCGAAATTTAAGAAACTCTGGTGCCGTATTTCTTATTGGGACGTAGAAAGATATAAACCTATTTAATAATTTCTTAATTTGTTATTAATTTAATAAATTATGTCGCGTTTGATGTGATTAGCATGTTTCATCTCTCATAAAAAGACGAAGTGCAGTGGAGTGTCTTCCATTGTCTTTCCGGTTGAGCCTTGTTTTCAAATGGCTGGCGTCTCGCAAAGGAGACTCGGTCGCGCCCCGGCATTAAACTCAAGACATAAATTTTCTTCGCTCCTGACGGCTTTCGTCACGCGCGTTATAAATAATCGCGCAAATCGCAAACTGTAATTACGTTGACGAATGGGGGCACAAGTTCTTTTGTCCCTAGATTTCGCGAGAGCGAATTAAGGTTCAAATTCTCGACCCTTCTTATTAGAGGTGCAAAATATTATCAAAAAACGATTGAATTAATATTTATTTTTTCATAATTAAATTTTTTTCTAAGACTTACCATTAATTAAAATGAGAAACATGCTTTGTCTGCTGATAAGTGAACTAGAAAATTCTGGGAAATTTCTCTATTAATTATATGACACCAATCTATCTCAGCTTGTGTGTTGATGATTTTTGAGTAGAGGTCCTCGATATCAATTTCATCGGTTCCTTGTAATCGGTGCATGTTCGGTGGTCCTCAAACACTGATAAGGGCTCTCTTCTTCCATTCCATATAACTCTATCTCACTTTCTTATTCCCTCCTACTTGTTTTTTCTCACTCATGTTAGACACACGTATTCAATTTCAGCGAGAAATAGGGATCCTTCCCTTGTTTCGACCCCAAAGTTAAATGAGAGCTGACAAAAACACGTGTAATTTCCAATTGACTGAGCAGTCACTCAAAGATTGGTGTCGACTTGTCGTTTCAAGGGCGTAGTCTTATTTTACTTGTATGCCTTCGCAGGATGGCGACTTGACCGGGAAATCGGGAAAGACCGGGAAATGACCAACGGGACATTTTTGTTCAAAAATTTAATATTATATCGACTTTTTAAATATGTTTTTTAATCTTCAATCATTTTCCTCCGTCTTGCCTCATAAATACGGAAGTGCACTGGTCGTTATATTTAAAGGCAGAAAGGGAAGTTCTTTCTTTGGCAGACGACGATCCTCACTCTCAATTTATGGTTCACTTGTAATAAGTGAGGTTTCATTTTGCAAAAAATTATTCGAAGTGCGACGATGTCGACTTTCTGGAGAATTGAAGCGAAGGTATATTTCACCCTGAGTGAATAATAAAAAATACGATTGAAATAATTGAAAAAAATTCCATTTCTTCCAAGTTAAAAAAAAAAGACAGTCTTTACTGACTTCAGATTAAAGGAAACCTCATTCAACACTCATTCAATTTTATAAACACATCTATCACTACTTTTCAAATTTAAAATTACGTAACCATACCTGTGAAAATTAATTAAAAAGGAACAGTTAAATAAATTAATTGCGCTAATGATTATAATGTCGGTGCATGAAAAAAGGGAAGCAAACGCCAAAACGAAATGTGATTTTGAGAGGATAAAGAAATTGGAAGAGAAGGTTAGGATTTGTTTCATGATTGATAAAAACTAATTTTCTAATTAGATTTGAAGTTTCTCTCTTTTGAGTTCAACCTCAAGTTTCCCACAAAAAAATAAAATAATTATTTTAGATGTGTCTTCTTCGGGAAGAGATCGAATCTTTGAAGAGGGAGAAAATATCTACAGAAAATGCAATTCAACGAGCAATTCTTCGTGGAGTTTCCGTTCTGGGAGGAAAATACAAAGTATTGCTACCGGAAGCGAGCGGATTAAACGGAAGTTGCTCCAGCGGAGAGCTGTACGAAAGGGATAGTTTGAGTTCCTCCTCTACCTTGAGTGTTACTCAGTCGAAGAAAATAATTCCTTCCCGGGTCAATGAGAAACCGCGGCTCATCTGTCCAGAAAAAAGCAATACTTCCGTCGGTTATTCTAACAGCGAATCAAAGATAAAGAAAGGGGAAGATAGAAATTGCGGAAATTATCAATTGGGCTGAAATTCTTCTCCCAAAATCAAGGCTAAAATGAAATGTAATTTTAATCAATAGCAGAATATATCGACACTTCAAATCATAAAAATATAAAGCACTAAAAATCCCCCAAATAAAGATTGTTAAATATTTTAACGAATCAGAGAGAGGAGTTTATTATAAAGGTGTGAACCATTAATTAATTATTGCGAGGTATCAAAATGGACTTTATAGTAAAAATCTTTGATTGAATTAGGGGAATATGGTAGTTTGACTGCCCTGTTTCCGGCGTATACGAACTACATAGGCCGTCATCTCTAGCTATGCACACACGTTTAATTATTGTCGATAAACGTTAATTAATTAACGTTCAGCGCATAGAGCAAAGAAATTGTTGCTGGGTGGAGTTTACGGTCAGGGAAAGGATTTAATTACTTGTGAACCCGCAAATTTCTGCCCGTGCGCAGTTTCATCACGTGAGCGATATCAATAACACTTTCTTTTACCCCTCTGAGCTTTAATGAATTAAAAATGACTAATTTGTGCAATTTAATGATGAAGGGAAAATTTAAATGAGTGAATTTATAAATTTAATTTTTTAGTCTTCTGTCTCAATTTTCTTTTTACATAAAATAGAAAAATGCAGTAAGACGATGTCTTGGTGCAAATTATAAGTTTTTGCTCACTAAGTGCTGTAATTAAGAATAATTAATGTTAGCCAAGATAAGAGCAGTTTGTTATAGGGAAGAGATAAGATCTTTTCTGTGTTCAATAGCATAAAATTTCCAGTATCTCGTTAGTTAGGATTAGCCAGTGATTATCATCGATGACTCTCGATATTCAATTTCCACAATCGATCGTCAGGCTTGCCTTTGTCCCCATTCATGCACGACTATATTATCAAGCACGAATATCTAGATGGCAATCGACCAGAAGTTTAACTTCTGTTGTTTTGTAAACGAGAATCTACTCTATAGAATGTTATTACAACTCGATAGTCTTGTCCGATTAGGTTTGATTTATGCGTAGAGCAATTTTTTATAGTCTGCAGAGAAAAAAGCAGAGGGTTTGGGAAATTGGTCAATGCTTAGACAATTTCTTTTTTTTTTATAACAAAAGGTCATTAATTTCTTCTTACGATTGGATAAATCTGTTTACTAGAAAAACCAGGAAAAACTTATGAAGATTTGTGTAAAATAGTCATTAATCCCAGAGGTTTTGCATTTTACATCTTCATATTCGTAGATCCTTTCAACCAAAATTGTTCTGTACATTTCGCAGTTCTCATTTCCTTTGCACCATTTATTTTAAGTCCACCAACGAATTTTTCGCCTCGGTAATATGCATGCTTGGTAATCTCCTAGGTCAGGAAAAATGGCATCTCTAGAGCATTGCAGTCATGGTCTTATGCGCTTGCTGACAGAGTTCACTATCTCAAAGGTGACATCTCTCAGTAGTCACGGAAAATGACTCTCGCAATCTTTTCCTTGAATGCAAGATGCGAGTCGAGGTTGCATTCAAGAAGATATTAAATGAAAACATCGGTGTGCTCTTGGGTCGACATGGAATGACGGTACGGATTGGTCTAATATTTGCGAAACTTTCATATCGCAAAGCGACCATCAGCAGACATCCGTTTTTTCTCTTTCTTTGGTCTAGTCGCGACTATCCACCCACGAAATGCATTTTACAGTGAAAAGAAAAACCGCGAATGATATCCAAGGGCCTTTTGGATATAAAAACGCGAAATTGTGTCAGATCGAATGATATCTTTTAAAAAATAATCTCTACTGCGATCTCTTTCGGCGACTTATCCTCAAGAAAGT
>JAUEJJ010000004.1:956574-1002519 GCA_032164275.1 Synergus coniferae
AAAAAAATTCTTCACGGGGTCAAAATTTTATGGCTGATAACAAGTCTCCTCAATGCCAAAAGACACTCCAAAAAATTACAACCCTCCACCTCGTATGGAACGCACCCCACATAATCCCTTAGAACTGAAAAATTCAGCAAAAATCCCCTAATTGCTGGGGTCAAAATTTTATTGATGATAACAAGTGTCCTCAATCCCTAAAGACACTCCAAAAAATTACAACTTGTTATCAGCTATAAAATTTTGTCTCTGTGAAGAATTTTTTTTTTCAATTTTCGATTATCGTAATCGATGCAAACTTCATTCTCATCAAAATTCAAGATCCAAACAACTATCTCTAAACATTAGCTTAACTGTACAGAGGCCATTGAGGTTTTTCTTTTTAGAGAAAAATTATAGTCAACAAGTATAGACAAAGTTTAAACAATGCTTCCAACAACCGTTATTGCATGAACGTGAATATAGTCTGCAGTACCAGGCCTTTGTCTAATCCACGTTTGCAAATATCGTAGTGAAGCCTATTCATTGATATGTTTACAAAATAGGGGCGTTTTCAGTTTTGAAAAAGTGAAGCGGTTGAGGATTTTAAAACGGGAAAAGTGATCCATTGTAGATGAGTTTATGTGACGATGATCAAAGCATTTTCCACTTTTCCGGGTGCACCTAGTGAATAAGACACTCCTCTGGTCCATGCAGGGATTGAATTGAACGCATGCTCGAGGGTTGGCTTTGTCATCAGCAATCATCTACCCCTTAGGGCTCCCCGAGCCATTTAGGCCCGTTGATCAGCAGCGCTTGTTTTACGCTTGAATTATAATTCATTCCGAGCATATAAATCCGAGATCCGAGAATATATATGCCAGCCTTATTTGCTTATCAGCATTGCTCTATCTCTCGGTGGATTGGCGAGAACAAACTGAATTGAACGAAAATTCGTATATTTATGTATAATCAGAATTATTTTAATTATGTTAAATACGTAAACAGTTTTGTTGAAAATTGATTGGTTGAATAATGAAATCAGAGTGAAAATATTACTGTGAATATCTCCTGAATCATATTTACTCATCACATTAAATATTTATATATAATCTCCATTTTAGTTAAAAGTGAAAAACCAACTGTTTCGTGGGATGGGGATCTGTCTCGATTAATTCCCGTTGACAAAAACATTAAACTTCGTTTCGTGGTAGAATCACAATCGTAATCGAATCCAATGTGCACTTGCAAAAGAGAAATTGCGGTCGAACGAAAATCGAATGACAGATGAATTTTACTAATACGACTTTTATGTTTCGTTCGCAAACACATCGAGCTTTTATTTATGTATGTATAATAATTATAGCGATGCTTTGGGATCAGTGGACCACTGTGGTCGATGGAAAAACACTCCTCTGAGTGCATTCATTGTATGTCATGTACACTTGTTCACAACTGCAATTTGTATTTGTTCTGCAGAGAAAATGTTTGTCGCTACAAACAGCGGACCAAACAGAACTTTTATATCCAGTGAACGAGCGATGTGCGTGTGATGCCACAATTTATTTTGTGCAAAACACACTCTTTCGAATAAGCACGAAGCGGAACGTGAATTGTCGGCGTTCTCTTGGGATCGGAAGTACCGGATTTTTCATGATTTTGTTTATTGACACGCTTTATCAGCTGGCGTGAGAGGAGACATGGGTTTCGATTCACAGCGTCGAGAGTTATCGAACATAGGGTTTTATAACACCACTAGCTTATATTATGTACATATTACACACCCTTAAGTCTGTTTCAATCTTCAAATGATGTCATCGGTTTTATTTGAATGTGGAATATCGTTGACGTATTTCTTTAGGTTCTTGAGTTATTTGTGTACTTCGAAATACACTGTTCCAAATTGACTCTGCAGACATAAGAATGTTTTGAATTATGGGCTAAAGCTGATATTGAAAATGTGAGCAGGAAAAAGATAACAAATGTTCAATTCCTCGCAGATGTTGTTGAAAGGAGGTTCTAACTTGTCAGTACCAAATCGCCCGAATAGAATGTTCAAGATTAAGGAGATCGGTTCCACTTTTTTCCCTCTTATGAAAAAGCTGAAAGGGAAGTTAGGTCAGTTTCTCACCCTCTTAACATGTCTCGCAATCTTCAACCAGTCTTATATTTCAACATTTTCCATGTAATAATTTATAATGCAATCTATTCCGACAATGCAGTTTAATTAGTTTAACTACAGTTCATTTAACTGGAGGTTATCTGTGTCCAATTTTAGTTTAGCTATTCCAGCTTATTATCTATTGATAATTACGATTTCAAATAGAAAGGAATTTGACTGTTGCAAGTAATCATATTATTTACTAAAGTAACGGATTTCAGAAAAGAGAGAAAATGGCACTATTTATTCATTAAGTCTCTTGAATCACTCCATTAGACTCACCCTTTGAGCAAAATAATAAATAATTGTCTTTGGAAAGTAACTTTGACTCGAGTGATGTATATATTTCGACTTTGTGAGACTACGAAGAAGAACGGATGCCGGATGTTTAGATTGAGACCGCTTTATTGCTTCGCGTGGCAATTGGTTTCGACTCGTCTGATTTTATTTTAAATATCACTATATGCGATATTAGTCGCAAATGCAGTCTGCAAATTGCGTTATTCGACAAACTATCGTCTTGTTTATACAAAGCATATATGCGCACGTGAAATTGTTGAATCAGAACTGACCACATGAATAAACAATAGCGTGAAATCCAATCTGTATTCACATTTACGTCACCGTTGCACTGTCACATTCAGTATACATACAAAACATACACGCAGGTATCAATATTTATGTTTTGTTTGCTAAATAAAGCCTTATTTCAGGTATTGCAAAGCTTTCAAGCTAATTAATAATCAAATTGACAGTGTCTAATTCGTATTGATAAAATTCGTCTATTTGTGCCGAAATTTCAGAACAAATAGGTATAAATCGATACAAATCATTAGAAAATATGTTTGCTTTTCGATTTTCTCATATTTTTATATTTTCATTCAAATAGTTCCGAGAAAGTCTTCCATTTGCCATTTATTAGACATTTATTATCCTTTACTTTGCATTATAACCCTCCAGAGCTAACTTTATTCATTTCAGTGCAATTACTCTTGAAAATGAGGTCCCTGAACAAAAACAATTGCTCATAATGCTTTTGTGTATAGTAATAATATCCCTCTTTAGTTTAATATACTCGAGGTTATTTATCTCTTGTCCGTCAGTTTTGCACAATTGGTCATTCACATTAAATTATATCTTTTAAATTATTATACCTCAGATGCAGTTATTTTCCAATTGAACACTTTGCACATTTATTAAAACGTTCAATCGATGTCTTGTATTTCACACACTTTATTACAAGATATTACTCTTAAAATCCGTGGGCGAGACTTTACGAGTTAACCACTTTGCGGGCGTCAAAGAAAAGGTGCTAGAAGGTCGAGATGATACCGAAGAAAAAAAAAGAATAATGCGAGGTTAAAGGGGAGAGTTAAAAAAGAAATGGGAATGAGAGAGACAGAGATTGAGAAAGGTGAAAGAAGGGTGAAAAAGCGTGCGAGAAGTCGAGCGAGATGAAAAATCTTCGGGACGACTTTCATTGGAAAATTGCAAGGTGCCTTCGAGACAGAATGATTAATGTACCCACGTAGCGGCCATTTTCTCCAATCTCGTACCGACGGGACTTTTCCCAAGAACTATATCTAACGTAAGTGTCGCAAGTTTCCTTATTTGCTTCTCATCTTCCCGTTCGTGGCGAGAGAATTAAAATTTTTCCCCATTTCCACCAAGGGCATCAATTACCCTGCGAAGTGTTCGAGTTTACACGATATCTTTCCCTTGAGGCAAATTTAACTTGCTAAAGTATTATACCCGGAGAAAAAAGGTCGATTGATACTGGTTTATTATATGATAGTAGATTAATAAGAAATGAAAAGATTTTTAGAATCTTTGGTATAAGAATAATAATTTAAGAGCAGATTTCTTTGTTGTTCATTTCTTTTGCATTTGCACGAACTTTTAAAGAGCATTTTATGCTCACTTATTTTCTTAAATTTTTTGAGCCCTTTTTAAATTTCGAATGAGCCAACCCTCCCAAGATTCCACAACAAGCCGGACAATTTATAACCTCTCAACCCTGACACGTTCCGCAATATCTTCTGCGTTTATTTTTTGATTTATGTCACCACTGCACTTTGGCAATTTATCTTTAAATGCAAACTGTCTTCCACACTCGGATGCCTTCAGGGGCACAAGAGAAGGGAAGGGGAAGAACGTCTGAGGGATATAAGTAACTTTGAACAACTCCTCCATCTGTTAAAATCCTCTTTCGATTTTTTTATCTCACTCTTATTTTTTACAACAAATAAGAAATTCGATTCCCCATAGGATGGCCTCGCGGATAATTAAACTTATCAAACAAATGACATATTAATGAAGGTAAGGTGTTTACAATTTTGAATAAATCTGGACGCAGGAGAAAGATGTGAATGAATAAAGATTAGCTGAGGAGAAGCGGAGAGAATGAACTGTGAAAAATAGTAGGCAGTGGGGAGGGTTGAAGACAAGTAGAGGAGGGTTTCGTGGAGGGTGTTTGTCTGTATCCATGCTCGGAGTGGCCACGACTCAGGGGCTAGAGGGTTAATGTACATGAATGCGAAAATGCTCATTCTTGATCCCGAACCATGAGCGACATTGTGCCACTTGAAACAAGCAACGGAAAAACTTTAATGGATCCGTTTTAACATCTTTACCAACTCACTTGCAAAAAATGCATTCGACTTTGTGTTCGAGATGAGAGTGAGTTTGAGAGAAAAAAAATCGGGGTTAAAGGGGACCAAGGGAATCGGCGAAGTGAAAAACGAGTTAGGCATTATGTATTTTAGTTTTATTTTTTGTTCTATTTTATTTTTGTTGCTTTCAAGAAAAATTGCCGGTGAGGTTTCAAATTGTCCTCTGGAATTGTCCTTGATTTTATTTTTAAACTGTGCGGGAATTTCATGGGCAAAATTTAGTAAACACCCTGATTTTGCTTCTCGTGTACGTATTTGAACTACTTCTCTCTAAGTTTATTATGTTTGAATTTTTACTCCAGTAATTAAGCAACCTCTTAATATGAAAAATCACATAAATTTGCAAGGCTAAACCAATGATGGTGTATTCGCTGACTGTGCGTGTATGTACTGCGCAAATTTCATACGCAGCTTCATTAATAATCACTACAGCCCCACGATTTTTATGCAAACATCTTCAAGCTAGACTCGAGAAAAAACGTTTTTAAAGGCGACAAGTACACTCTGCCTATCGCTGCGTGGAAATACAGATTTAAGTCGAGAAAAAAAATTCCATGATGAGAGACTTACTCGATAAAGGAAAATGATAAAAAAATTTCGAGAAAAATGTAGTGCCCAACACGGAAATACCTAATACAACAATTTTTCCTAAGATGTGTTGCAATTTAGGGACAAACGTGTCAAATGGAAAATTTTTAACAGTGTAAATACTAATGCAATAATATTATCGGATATTTTAGATTAATCCGCTTTTTACATCGATTTATAAAAAGTGGAAACAATTTCTTCTGCTGGCTTCGTTGAGCGGAGTTTGAACTCCTTTGAAAGGACTTGAAGCCTCGAAAGCTGACTAAGGTATACTTGTCACTGTCAATAATCGCAAGAAATGCTTTTAGGTATTAGAGTCCTGCAAACTTTAGGTCGTTGGGAATCCTTCGTCACTTCACTAATAGCCATCGAACATTGGAGAATGGTCCTGATCGTCTGACATTTCTCCAATCGTATCAGAATTCCAGTTTAATCCTGATACAAAGCGACAGCTTTGCTTCGAGAAGGTACCTGGATTACACGAAATATATTGCGCTTTTTATCCCCAGTGCAGCAAATTTTTCCTGAGATATTTTTAGTCAAAAATCTGTAGTAATCCTACTTAACAGAACATGAAAAAAATGGAGTAAAACTCTCATTGAGTGTCTCGTATCTAGACTATAGGGAAGACTGTCTTAACTATTTTTTGGAATTAGCCGAAATAATTTCGTAAATCTGTTGATGTAAAATTTCCCCTGTGAATATCTCCCGTATCCAGAAAGCCGCAAGACCAATATTTGCTGAGTGATAATGCTAGCGAATTGAATATCGAATTACCAATGTGTTGTCGATAAGGTCGAAGGTGAATAGGGAATTGGCTTACGGGATGTTGATCTATCGAGTTTCCCGTATTATTTGCTTTCAGAGCTGAATTGGTGACGTCGAGACTCTGAAATTAAAATGATAGAAAAAAAGTCGTCCCTCGAGATCAGCGTTAGGAAGAATGTCTCGCTCATTCTATTCCAAGCCACTCAGGTTTTGAATCATTATCGATGCTCGCTACACAGGGGATCTATAGTAATGAGGATTCAACCCTTTGCCATAGTGTCTTTCATAATTTCAGAGATAGAGTCATTGAATCGTTTTCCCTTTATTTCGATGAATTTTGCCTGTTCTGGGAATTTCAATATTTCAAAATAATTTTCAAACTTAAATTTTTGGTGAATACAGATGTAGATTTTGAAAATTGTCACAATTGTAGAATTGCTACAAGTATAAAGATTTGAAGATTACTTTGAAAGATTATCTCGGAAAAGATGAATTTGATGATTTCTAGGCCTAAAAAGGGCTGTTTAATTTCAGAAATATTATTTCTTCGATTGGTTGGAATGGGTTGAGTTGTTGTAGGTCGTTTAAAGTCTAGACAAGTTGCAGACATCGAAGTAGATCGAAGTCTGGGATGGGAAGCTCACCCTCAATTCAGCGAGGAATGTGGGTTAGGGTCGACCACAAATTAAATTATAACTTTCTGCTCTCTTGTCCCGTAATTGGGTCAATTTAAACTTTCTATTCTAACTACGTTATTGTTTCAGATGACATTTGAGAATTTATTTCAGCGATTTGTTTTAGCAATTCAATTTCATTCGGGTCCAAGTTTAAGTTTTCCTATTTTAGTATAATTCAAAACATCTATAAACTGAAGGGTAGGTATAATTAATTTTTGGGGGGGCGGGGAAAGAGATCTTGGATTGTGTAGCTTCTGCTTTTTTTCTCTGGAGGAACCCAATTATTTATTCTGGTCAAGAGGAACTCGTGCCGCGTTTCGTTAACTCGAAAGTTAATTTTTTAACGCTGAATGAATTCCTGAAATTTCCTCGAAACTCGTTAAGGGTCGTAAGTACACGAATAATGTAATTCGTGCATACCCTATCGAGTCGGAAATAAAGTTAGTGAATTTCTCATGACTACTTCGAGTGAAAAGTTTGCTTGCATATTTGAGTTGAGTGAATTTTGGCAATGCGTGGAGTTAAAAGCTCTCTGAGAACATCCGACTAACACTTTGAAAATGTATTCGACCAACGCTTCTAGTTTAATATACTATAACCACAATGTCGAAAATCCGATTGGACTGTGGTATCTAGGTAAATCCACTTACTGAATCTCTGTCTAGAGATTTTCGAGTTTCCTTATTCGTTAATAACGTTCTTAGAGGAGAGTATGATGTCGTACTTTAGTAATACTTTTTAACTCATAACGGTTGTAAAGCTTAACAAAAATTTAATACGTTTTAAATTGCGAAGCCCAGACATTTAATTTACGCGAAAAAAAGGAGCCAAGCCTCTTGAGAATGTTCATCAAGATTGGAATAAATGCGATGTTGAAGCATCGGGGACAGGGCAGGAACTTTCTGGAATAAATTTAAACAAAAGGGGCGCAAGTCGGAGAATTTGACATGCCACCTACGACCCCGAAGGTAGTGAAGAACTTGATATTTATAGAACTGACGGTGTTGAGCACATGGCATGCCCCACGTGGATCCGCGAAATCACGCGTATTTCCATGAGATTGAGGTACAGTTTCCACTCAGATAAATAATTTATCTTTCCAACTCTCGAAATGTAATCTGTAATTCCTGGAAGGACCTCTCACGCCTTGGAGATTCAATTTTTCAGGCAATTCAAATTCTTCAAATATTGCTCGTGACTATTTACAATTTTATTACTTTTTAAAAAATCAAAGCTCGGTCAGCAAAGAAGTATTCGTGTTGAATCGTATAAATTTATTAAGAAAGAAATTCAAGAGGTAAAAATGCAATAAATACTTTTTATTTAATTTAATTAAATAACATTCATTTACATATGTATTTCAAAATCGTAATTTCAAACTGGAAACATTATTCCTCTTTCAGGATACATATATTTATTTCTTGGACATTCACTTCTCAGTTTTTTCCCGTTTTTGTAAAGTACACATTGACAACCTGATTCTATTTTGAAAGTTGTGTTGAATGTGTTTTTGTCCATAGCCGTACCATATAAAGTATAAGTAGAGTATATTTGCTCGCATAAACTTTGCTTATTTCTGTGATTCGAGTCCTGGTGGAATTTGCATTTTTGATTGGGATTTCTGAAAATATAAAGCATTTTATTTTATATATTGTTTAAAAATATAATTGGAGAAATGTAATGAATGAATAAAACTGCAGTTTTACCTGCATGCTTCTGCAATTATTGCCATATCTAACATTGAATGTTGAGGGGATGTCAACTCTTTCCCACTTCGATCTAGAACAACCTCAGGAATTCTCTCCACGATCTAAAAGAGATATATAATTATTTTTTTTTAATTAGTATACAAAAATTTCAATAGCAAAGTCACTTACACTTGTTTCACATGGAATGTATTCTAAATCTTCGACTTTGCAGTCATACAACTGAATTTCATCCTCCTGAGTAAAGATAATATTTTTTTAATTCCATTCGATTTTTAAATTCTTTTAATTATAATACTCACCTCATTGTTACTTCGAAGTGTGTAACGGCTCAATCGCTTAATTTGTTGTCTTTGAAATGATTTTAATTGCTGCTCAACAAGCTGAATATTATTAGCGTTACTCTGAAATTAGAAAGAAATAAATCAACATTTCGCTTTGTATTTGGAGAAAGAGAAATAAGGAAATTGTTGATACTCACTAAAACCGTGAAATTTTTTTTCGGAAGTTTTATTTTTCTTATTCCCAAATGGTGAAAATCTAGAAAAATGTTTAGCAATGAAAACTGACCGAAGGAAATTAACAATTCTTAGAAGATTTAGAAGATAATTCCATATTTTACATCAATTATATTTTATTTAATAAATATCTATGTATATACCAATCTGTCCATTCCAATGTATTAGTAGACTTTTCTTATCATCTTTTTCGGAACTGCTATTTTCGATTATTGTAGGATAGCAATTAACCTGGTGAAAAATACAATTATCAAAAAATGATTTACACTTTAGATAACTTTTGCTCAATCAATTGAATGTCCTAAAAAGGAAAAAGGTGTAAAATTTTCAAGAGTGGAGGATTCTCGATCTCCATATATGTAGATTAGCGGTTATCTATTTTTCACTTAGCGCAAAGTATAAAAATCAACTGGCGATTGAAAGTGGTGAGACACGAGTGTTTCTTTTAATTTGATAAAATTTCTATATTTACGCGAAATCATCGTTTGGATCGAAATAAAAAATTCAGGGGTTATTTTATAAATTAAGGAACATTTGTGGGTTTCCAAATATTAAAAAGTTATTGTTATTTTTAACTACTTACCGTAAAAATGTAGAGACCAAACACGCACAAAACTATTTTGAGATACTTACTTAATGCCATTTTACTTATGTCATTTGTTTGACTGCAATTTGATTGCAACTCGAGGAGAGCAAGAAACTGAATATTGTGTGTCACATGGTCGTAATTATATATTCAAGAGCATTGTCTTCTAATCTTAAATGGCAGTAGGGGGATAAAGGCACAGTTTCACACGTTTAGTCAGCGGAAGTCGTATAAGATAAATTGAGAGACGAAATTTCCGTTTGCGTGCTATTACAATTACTTTCCGTACATCTTTTGACATCATTACGTTTGTCGTAAACTCATCTTTTTATCTCCATTGATTTAAGGTAGCACTGTGATGACGTCAAATACATGGAAAAAACTAGTTGTTGAAATTTTCCGTGTAGTTTCTTTTAAAAGAGTTTGTTTTTGAGAAAACTAAACAAATTTTTAAATTCTTTTCATGTGGTCGTAACCGATTACGGAATATGAAGATTTCCATGATTTGAAATGGTCACACATTAAACCCGATATTTTTCACTGGAATTTAAACTTTTTTTATTTGCTCGAAACAGGTTGTCAAGCGATGTAAGCAAGGCCGAGAGTGGAATACGACCTTTAAAAGAGAAACCGAATCGTTCAAAACGAGGGGACGTGTTTAAACTTTAAACTCGACGAGCTTTTTTTCTTTAGTTAGACTTTCCGCGGATCATCCGTTTAATGGCCAGATAAATATTGACTTACGGTTACTTGGTCTGCAGGTTCCGTAGACAGAATGACCGGGTCAGAGTAGAATGAATGTCTGCGACCCATTCACACACATTCAATTTTTCATACCCGGTCAATATCGAGTCAGTACTCTTATAATTCAGAACTTGATATTAAACAAAATTTATAATTTATTGAAGTCTTGTCTTTGCGAAGGTGTCAAAGTTGAGGTAATTAATTTTAATTATTGAACAAATAAAGACAGATTAATTTCTTTCTACAAAGGTTTGATAAAGAAGACCTAATTTTCTAGATAATTTTTGGCCATATTCGTCGTGAAATAAAGTTTTGTGTGCATAAAAGGATTGTAATAGTAATCAAACGCAGAAGTGATTACCATAAATGCTTTCGCCCCGATAAGTGGTGTTGCCCCAGTCCCTTCTATATACGTATATATATTTACACATTCTAAATTATGAATGAATTTCTGTGTTTGTTAATCTCTAAAGGATGGAATCTGCTTTATGCGTAAATTTTGTGTACTTATGATTCAAGTTATGGTCGAAATGTATTCATGGTGCAAACTTGTTGATTTTCAGGCTTTGCGGTTATTTCAATAATTTCAAGTGGTCCTGATAGGAATGCGGAAGCGATAAATTTATAGGGTTTTATTTTATTTTTTTTTGCATTACGTGTGCACTTTTCAACATTCTCATAAGTTTGCAAAGTGGTGTAGTCCATCGTCTTATTTGAATTTATTCCCCTGAGCTTTATATGTTTTTAATTTTATCAGATTTTTATTAACATCCCATTTCATGACACACAACGAAAGATAAATTACGTATTAAAAAAATAGACAGGATAAGGGATCAAATCATGATTCTCGGAAATGTTTGACGCAGTTTGAGGACGCATTCACATATATCTTCTTGTGGGAATGTTTAAAGAAAATAATCAAATTAATTAAATTAAATTTAATTAACTTAATATATAATTTACAAAATATATTTACTGTAATGCAGAGAGATATTAGTTATGTTTCATTAATTCTCATTTGTCCTTTCCGTTAAATGAATTGATTGATGAGACACGATTATTGATATTAAATTGATAACGAGTTTTAATGGCGTCGGGACGCCGAGCGCCGTTGGCGGTTTGTTCAAAGTCTTCCGTTAACGGTGCAATGCAACGGGGCAAATAAAACCCCTGTGTTTTTAATGGACCGCGAACAAATGGGTGTATTACGATTTCCAACCGTGCGCGTATATGCGTGAGTTTTAACGATTTTAGCAAGTCTGGACCATTCCCGAACAAAAATATATCAAGGGTCGATGAAATGTCTCAATGTGAACCGATTCAGGCAACGGAAATGCTGTCAAGTTCAGGGGTAAAACAAAATTGCTAACGTTTAAAATATCACGAAACTATAAATATAAATATTTGATAAACGTTCGCAACTAGGTTTAAATGAAAATCGATTGATTTGATCTAACAGCAAATTGAAAACTTTAGTTAAAATGAGGAAATTCGATTGTCCAATTAATATTGTCAAGAAGAATCGGCAGAAGGTGTTTTCACTTTGTCGCTACGTTAATTTTGGTTTCAGAGATTCTATCAGAAACTTCATTATTCAAGCGGACAAATGTATAAGGGAATATTCAACTCGTACCAGAAATGGAACCCGAATAATAAAACTGCAAAAAAACGAATGGATGATCGACGTTGTGTCTCTGACTTCGGTCATTGGACTTTGTCGACAATTATTTCTCGCGATGCTGTCCTTCCATTAGTCAGACTCACCACTTCAGCCCTTTTAATGGTTCGTGTATTTTACATGAGCGGAATCTCAACAAAAAGTGTTGTAACATTATGTGCTTTCAAGAGAACAGCACTTTATGAATTGATTCAAAAGGAAAGAGAAAAAGGAAAAAAAACACTCGGCTTAAGATGTAATACTAAGAGCATTCAATAATATGTTAGCTTCAGAATTTTTTGAATATTCTTAACAAGATATGTCTTTACAGGAAAAGGAAAATAGATCTATAAAAATGTAATTTTTATGTGTGTTCTCAATTTAAAATTAAAAAATTTTAATTCATTTTAAATTAAACTTTAAATTTGCTTGATTTTGTGAGGCCATTGGCTGCACGCGTCCATTAGGGAGGCGATTGCATTCTTAGAATACTGCAGTCTCGAATGAAAGTCGACTTTCTTCTCTCTATTTTACTTTATAGCCATTTGAACAGCCAAGGGGTTTTGGATTTCACCTTCTGATGGGAGGGCACGAAAAATGAAGGAAAATTGTGAACCGAGCGAATCCCTTCAATGCGAGAATCTTCGATACAACGTGAAAATCACCCGTTGCTTCGTTTAATGAAACAATCTCGGTTTCTTTTTCTTTTATTTTGCTTTGAAGCCGGAAGCTCGTCCATTTCCGGCGTGTCTTGGAAAAACTGTAAAGGAAATACAAAGGGAGGGCCAATAATCTTTAGAAATAAAATAAAAGGTCGAAAGAGAAAGCATTAGTAGAGCATTAACTTTAGTAGAAAGGTTTGAGTGAAAATGGTTTTCTTGAAAATAAATTTCAAAAAATAGAGAAGAAAGGTTAAATAGAAGGAGATTATCTAAAAGAAAAGAATAAGTCGAAATATTCGAGGTGAAAAAGACGGAAAAATAAAATTGTAAAAATGTTTATTTTACTCTTAATTTTTTATTAATAAGTTTTTTCTTCTTTTTGTTCCAGGTACGTGTAACAAATCCTGACTGTTTCCTCTATTGGCTGATTGCGTACTTCATGAAGTATGTAAGTTGAAACATGTTTATTTCACTTTGAGTAATGCAAGCAATAATCTTGAGCTGATTTTCTCGAATTGCTCCTTAGTTTGATTTCTAAGGACAAGATTTCGAGTTATTTTTATAAGAATGGAAACGAATTGAGGGTCTGTATTTCAGAGAGGGAGAGAGTATCGAGGGAAAAATATAATAGCATGTCGCGGTTCGTTCTTCGTTATCCTTCTACTGTATCCACCTGAAGTGGATTCTCCAAGGCGGAAGAAATCGCTCTTTATTGTTTTCGTTAGATACAGCTCTCGCTTTCGTTCCCTTTTTAATCTCTTTCTCTCTTTTTACGATTTCCTTGAAGAAAAATAAGGGAAGTGGAGTAAGGACGAAAGAGGGGAAGTAACAGGCACTGAATAATAGAGAGCTGCTATCTGTGGATGTAGAATTTGGTTTCAATCCAAATGGTGTCTTTTTGAAATATCAGTTCGCTTGAGAAAGTCATATTTCGGTTAGAAAGTTGCTAATAATAACAGAATTAGTTAAATAGTTAATTTTAACATTCCAATTTAGTATCATACGTAAAAATTAAATCCTCAGAATTCGAATCCATGAACATCAGAAATGTACTCGTGGCTATTTGGTCGTTTTTGACTGAAGTTTGTTGCTGATTCTTAATGTAATTTCACTGATTCACATTAAGAGTGAGAGGGAGAAAAGTAAGAAAGGTTAATAAAATAAAATTGAAGACATAAAAGGAAAGAAAAGTTTTATAACTCAATAGTAGAATAATTTATGGATAATTAAAAGGAAACTAGGAGGATCAAATGAATTTTAGTGAGACATCCTATAGAAGCAAGAACGATTTGAAATTCAGGGAATCACTCCATCTCATTCCCTTTTTGTTCTCAGCTTCTTTTCTTATTGCCTGAATCTGCCCTTCGGCAAAAGAGAATCGGGAATTTCACTCTTCCACGGAAGGTTACTCTAGAGTGTGGACGTACCTTCCTTTTTTTAGTTTCTCTTTTTTCTCCTTTACTTGATTTTTTCCCTCTTGTTTGCCTGTGCTCGGAATGAATCCGGGAACCCGCGATCTCGCAAATAACCTTTGACTCCAATCGACTTGACAAATAAATAAAAGTACTTCGATTGCAAAGACAGTGCACTAAACTTTTGAATTATTGATTTACATTATTCATTTCGAAATTTCGTTAGTTTTAATTGATACCGAAGAACTGTTATTGTTGCTGATATTCAAGGAAATCGACAATCAAAGACCATGAATATTTGTAAATAATTTCAAATTCAATTATACGTCGGATTTTAATTGAGAAAATTTCGTTAGCCTCTCAACCTTTCAAGCGACATTACATTTTTATTTTAGTTTTATCTATTGTTTGACTATGCAAACATTTAAAAGTAAAGCAAAACACATCCTTCAAAATTTTTCTTCCATAATTGAAAAAGTGCACTGGTAGCTTTGGAAATCATCCTTTGGCAATGTCATATGGTAAAATAGAGGGTTCATACGAGGGCATGACATTGCATGCATACAAAGGACAACAGCCAACCCCCCGCGAGGTGTTTGCACACGCCGCAGCTGTTGACAGGTTGCCCAAGGCAGAAAAACGTTAAATACTGGTATATTTCTCTGTTTTTTCGCGGTACGCAAAACATTGAGTAAAAACACCCAAAAAATTTCCCTCGGGACTTTTCAAATAAAGAAAATGATCTGAGAAAGAGAATTTTGATATGAAGATGTTAGAAAATAGATCAAGGAAAAGGACAGAGGGAATGGAGAAAGGAAAGATGAACAGGGTTAAGGGCGGGAGATATAATTACTAGAATAGCGGGAATCCTCTGGCTTATTAAGATCTAAAGTTGTGTCGTTGTGTTGACGATGCAGGATGATAATGTTACTCAAGAGGCCTGCATCCTCATAGAGCTTCGCTAACAATAGACAATCCTTGTATTAACGAGGCTCTGTGTGTGTTCAAAAGATGATTCGCACACGTTTTCTTATGTTAGTGCATGTTCTCGTGGTCGTTTCATAGGTGCGAGAATGAAATCTCTACATCAGGAAACATACATATACACAACGGATTTTGAGAGTTGAAAACCAAAGTATGAACCATGGATGTACCATATGGCGCCGGAATAATAACCCCTCACTTCCTCTTTCACTTTTCATTCACCAAACTTCTCTTCCGCACGCTTTAATTCTCTAATGGTTTTGTACTTTGCCACCAGTATTTCCTGTTTGAATGCATGCATTA
The DNA here is from genome assembly GCA_032164275.1 of Synergus coniferae. Classification (NCBI taxonomy): domain Eukaryota; kingdom Metazoa; phylum Arthropoda; class Insecta; order Hymenoptera; family Cynipidae; genus Synergus; species Synergus coniferae. The sequence goes on from JAUEJJ010000004.1 coordinate 971,992, forward strand.
GAGATGTAATGTGTAAATATTTAATAATGTGATTGCGAGGCGATGAAGTAATTATAATCTGTTTATTAAATATTATTAGCAACTATAATCCGCGTGCGATTAATTTATTTCTCGTTTTTGCACTCCCTTTGCTAAAAGTAGGGTGACATACATTTGTCCCGCCGATTTCTTAAGATATTTTGAAAGTGTTTTAGAACTTAAAATTTTTTTTTTCATTCAGTTTCCAAAAATCCAATCAGGTTTCTGCCAACAGTGTGTTTGATATTTTTGAGATATATGGTAACATTATTTTTTTTATATAGGTACTTTTTAAAAAGTATCCCTCTCCGAATGGATTACAACAGTTTAATTTCTATCGCTCCCTTTATCGTGTTGTACAAATGTACAACAAGTACCATAAAAATAAATTTCTTGGGTACCTGAGGAGTATAGAGAGACCGAAGCTCACATTGATTTCCTGTGTATCAGTCTGCTATGGGATGGACCACCCAAGAGCAGGACAGCATCGACTCCAGAAAGATATCGAGTAATTTACTTATACGTGCATTTTGTAAGAGGCTCGTTAGCCTATCGCCCGACGCGACGCACTTGACACTTGATTTTTAGCTTTCCGAGAAAAAAATTCCGAATATTCATGAAAGATCTTTACCGGCTGAAAAAATGGAGAGGAGCTCGTGTTACCTGAATCGAACGGGCAGTTAACACTTTCAGCCTCGGCAGTTTACACTCTGCAAATTCTTATTCTACATGCTCGTAAGAAATTACTGCTTTTATGTTATCAGCCAATTTTGCACGCATTGCATATTGCTTATTGGGTTAATACTTTGTTTATAGTTAATGAGGCGAATTCCGTGTTTAAAGCAATTTTCAGTAGGATAAGAGAGACGCGATTTTATAGTTTCTATGCAAGCGGCTTATGCACACCTAAGAGTGGAAAGTAAAACTTTATTGGACGACTTATTTCGTATTTAATATTATGATAAATAATATTGTACAGTTAAGTTAACGAAGACAGTCTGTAGTACCCATAAAATCACTCTCAACACGGAATTACATATTGCAAACTACATTCGAAAAAATGAAAGCTTCTCATTTTCATTTTACTCATTCGTCGATGCTGAGAAATTCTTTTACGGCGGAGAGAGAGAGAGGAAGGAGAATAACAATCTCGATAAATCATCGAAGGGTTGTCAAACAGTGCCTCCTTTAACTTTGCAGCCGAAGTCTATCAAAATATGACAATGACTTCGTTCCTCGCTACCGAACGAATGAAATATTGATGACTGCGAGAGTCGCAGTTATGATTTTTTTTCCTTCGTTAGTTGTTCTCGTCTTCAATAATGATTACAGCGACGCGTCGTACCATAAATATGCACCATACATGGCACAATGTTCTTCCAATGTCAGCCAGTCGTTTTGCACCGATGTATGATGCAAGGCATAGCATTTGCATCTCACCGAATAAGACGAACATATGTCATTCTCATATGATTTATGGTTAATTTTGTTTCTCACGTTCGATTTTTTTATTGCATGAACTCAAAAGTAGTTGTAAATTTTTATTATATGCGATTTTTTTATGAGGAAACTTTCTTTTAAGAAAGGTGTCTTTAGTGGGCTGTAATTTGTTACCAAATATATTCAAGATACAAATTGCAATATTGTCAATATTGTATTTTATGTAATGTTTCGTGTAAATAGCAATTTCAAAGATTTGCAACTTTTGAAATAGAGATGAGTAAAAGTTTAATTAGGAGACAAATATTTATTTATGTGAATATTAATTAGTCCTGCTCGGACTCTGCTTTAGAGGACGAGAGCGGTTGCTCCTGTCAACTCGCGCTTGATCCCCCTTAAAATATACATGAGGGTTGGATCAATCTCTCTTCTCGCCATTTTCGCTCTCACTCATCGTCATTTATCTCTCTCTCTCTCTCTCTATCTCTTCTGGACCTGGCACAATTTAACGAGGCGTAAGCTAACATACTGAGGGTTTCCTACATATGTGCCTAAAAATATGCGCTTATGTCCTTCTGCATATATTTCAGAAGTAGTGCAATTCTTACGTTTGCTTTAATATTTCTTAATTAGTGAAATTAGTGAAATATCTTTTTCTTTTTTTAAAGCAAAAACTGCATGTAACATGTGGAAAAATACTTGGTTTTACTCTGTCTGCTTTCTCGATTTTTCCTCATTTTAGCGTCTGAGTTGGCGTGCAGGTCGAACGACGTCTTGGGAAATCAGCGAGCGTATATGGTAAAATATCAGGGTTTAATATTAAAAAGTGGCCTCTCTGCGGAGACATGTGCGTACCTACATACTCGTAGAAAATACGTTGTCGAGTAGGGGATTTGAAAGAGTGACATGGGTCAAAATAAATCACAGTATCTTGAATTTATCTTTCGCTCTCAACAATCGTTACTTTCCAAATTTCCGGCACAACTCGCGAAAAGCCCTTTTGCCCATCTGTTATTTTACTGTTCCTATTTTTGTTTTCTGATAGAGATCAAAAAACGTATCCTCTGTTATTTTTGCACGTTTCCTCATGAGAATAGAAAGCCAGGAAAAAATCGTTTTTCATTTAATTTCTTCCAAGTGTTCCTAGAAATAAGAAAAGTGGTAGATGAGAGTTTTGAAAGGCATTAGGAAGAATGGAAGGATACTTTTAGTTTATTTTCCTACTTGAAAGTTGAAGATTTTAAGTGAAATATTTGTGTTACACTTGATGTTTTAGAGAAAAGTGTATTCCGTATATAGAATTTTCAATTGTTAAACTGTAGTCTGCAAATGCTCTCTTATTTTTGAAATTTTGGTCAAAAATAAACGAATTCGTTAGGCGCTTCACTGTTCGCTTTCATATTAATATCCTTTTTAAGCGCATATGTGTTACTTATCGTATGAGCAAATTTAGATAACCCGATATTTTTCTCACTATTTTTACTTTTTGAAAAAAATAATAATGTACAGACGTAAAGAACGTGAATTGTGAAAAAAAACGGGGTTATTAAAATTTGCTCATATGGTAATTACCACATGCCCTTAACGAGTGAGTGATGAATGCATGTTTAATTTGTCTGTGAAGTTATTTTGCAAAGCGTTTTAGATGTCTTGTGTCGACTGTGAAAAGTTAAAAAAAGTTCTTAAAGGTAGAAAGAATGTTTTATATTAGACTTCTAATTATCCGTGTTTTAAAAAGGGATTGGAAAAAATCCGGGAAACCCCTGTAATTATCCTTGACTTTATTTTAAATGCGGGGAGTAAATCTCCGGTTTGAAAAAATGATTCTATCGTATATATTTATAATTTATATAACCTTATATTTATAAGGTCCATGTTTTTGGACCATTTTATAAGGTCCCTTCAGCTTTTTGACCAACAAAGAGAAATGTAATATCGAATTGAAGTTAATGTTAAACTTGTGCTTGAAATAGATAGACGAAAGGGAAATGAAGAAGTAGAACCTACTCGTCTAGAAGAAGGCCCTTGAAGCAGTTGCGTCGCGTCTCAACAGGGGGCTCTTAACTTCCGCTCTCTTAAAAATGAGAGGGTTGATGTTGAAGTCGGGTAACACATAAGCAGAGATATTTAGCGACCAGTATCGTCGCTGTATTACTAACGTGACGTTAGTAACACAGGTTTTGTTCGTCAGTGCGTGCGTGCGCACAAATATGAAAATCTTCCCTTGTCTTCTGTCTCACAAACGCTGTCGAGGTTGGGGTTACCCCACTCGTTTCGTTAGATTTCCGTCTCCGTTCCTTGTCTGGTGATTGCTTGCTTTCACTTTGATCTTTCTAATCATCATCTGCGACAAAACCGGCAGCGACAGTAGCGAGGCTTAAGTTCTCTTCATCACCTCATCTGCACCTTCACACCTGATTTACAAATCTAGAATTGATAAAGCCTCTTCCCTTCTGATATTCCCTATATTCTTTATTCTGATAATTATTTAATATAAGTTTAGTTTATAAATATTGAATATAATATCTAACTGACGCAGGCTTATATTTAAAAAGAATTGATTAAAAATTTTGTGAATATTTCCCATAATATAAAATGCCCTTATTCATTGAAAAATATGTGAAAAATAAGAAAAGCATTAAGTGGTGATTCGACAATAACGAGTACGTCTTTAAGAGGACAAAGAAGCGTTTAACCGGTGTTTATAGCTGTAGGAAGTTAATTAATGTCGTTGAAAACTACGACAGAGTGGTAGGTATATCGAACGGAAGCTCAGACGATTTTTTTTCGAGCTTACCGCGTCGGCACGCTTCGCGAAAGACTATTGGAATACAAGGTAGAAAAAAGGGTTGTTACGACGAGGGAGTGAGGAATGAATCACCGACGTATGACTTTTTCTACCGAGTACGTCAGACGTCTCCTCGAATTGCGAATTCAAAGAGAATTAAGGCAAATTAAACAGCATGGTAATTAATTTCCTTGCGATAAGACCGACGATATCGGTTTTCGAGTTTCGATGAGCATCTGTGACCTACATAAACTTTCTTGCTCGTGAAGAAATTCCCCTGTTTCTGCATTTTGAATTATTTTCTCATTATGAAAAATCTATTTTGCAAGGAATTTATTTTTAAACATTTTTGGGAAATTTCTAAGAGCATTTCGTCTCAAGATGCCCAAAACTCTATTCTGCACTCTATTGCGTACACAGTTCTCGCATTATGCATGTTGAAAGGGTTCCTGGTTCCCGAAACCTGTCGAATTTCTCAAGAAGATTTTCCGGACCTTATCGAGAGGGTCGAGGAGTTTCGCTGAATTAACGAGGGCTGAAACAACAGCCCTCTGCTTAGGAAAGCGAAGAACACATATATTACGTGGTTGGGTTATCCTGTAAATGTGCGTATTGCTCTGTTGGGTCAATTTAAATGCAGATAGCACCGAGGTTTTATATACCAATGACGCCTGCCATCACATCAGTTTCCTCCCACCGTTAGTCTAACCCCTATATTTATCTCGATAACGCGAGGGTGGATTATAATACGCATACACTAGCCCATCGCTAGCCACGCGTCCGCCAGGATTTATTAAGTGCTCATAAAACTGTCATCCTATGTCATAATTCTTTGAATCAAGTTATTCAATTTTTTCTCCCCATGGCACCCTGCCCCATTTTTTATCAGTTGAACCTCATCTATTATCTCATCTATTACCTCACATCTTTTGTCATTTTTAGCTCACTTTATATTCTTTCAAAAAGTTTTACAACAAATTTTATACATATATTATATATATATATGAATTGGATATACAAAATATTGATTAACACATGTGAAGAATTTTATGAGATTTATGGGAGCAGCCGGCGAAATTAAAATCCCCTATTTCGACCCCTTTCATTTGATAATAGCTACAGCAAATCTCCCTGGCTAATTTAGAACATTTTCCAAACAGAATTAGTTCTCGCGTTGAGTCTAAAGTTTCAGCTGGTGCGATTTATATTATAAAGGAGGGGATTATAAAGTTCCGAGGCTAATTGAATCATTTTTTGCATGTCTTTTCACTTGTCAAATTGGTACGTATTAATTAAATTCAGGGTAATTTTTTCACCGCATTTAAGGCTCCTTCCGTTAATATTTTTCTCCACTTGGTTATTTTCTTAGTTGCAACTGAAGCCAAGTTATGGGGTCGAAATGTGACTCTCTTATCGGCCGTCTCGTATTACTTACAGGGGACACCCTTCTAATCTGCTTAGCCTCAACGCATACAGATAAACTGTTTATTATTACTTTCTCTTTCCCCTGATTTCTTAATACCAAAAGCGTGTATATGTGCAGTATAACGTATATATTACGCGTCGATATCAGTCAATCGAATTCTGCAGTACCTTTTTCACCCTCCTGAAACCAATCTCCATACACGTTCCCCTATGATAGTTTCCTGTATCCGCAATATAGAAAAATGACACAAAGACTAAATTTTTTACTTTTCAGTGTGAATTAATGATGATTTTTTGTAGAAAAAAAGTAAAGTACTAAAAATTGTATAAAATCATTGTCAAATGATTCAGCAGAGATGATTATTATAAAGCTCTTTTCTTTTTGATTGAAGAAGGTGCGAATGTAGAATAATGGGGAAAGAAAGAAGCTCTTGACCTATCAGAACGATTCTGAACGAGTGTCAAATGGAGTCATAGGTTTCTTTGTGTCTGAGGCACGTAATCGAGCTCCTTTCATTTCCCCTATGAAGCCCCCACTGGAACCCTCAACCCCCGAAGTTGAAATCTACTTCTACTTTCGGTGAATCATGCTCTATCGCTGGAATTGCAGAAAGTGCTTTTCCTCCACTGCAGGACATGAAATCCCCCCACCCGTTCCAAGGGGAGTGAGTTTGGCCTGCAAAGATATCGCTAACCCTCTGAAATAAAAGATATCTCGCTGGGGTGGGGAGATTTTGCTCAGTGTGAAGTAAGCGGAAAGCGTTATCTGGTCTCTGGGTTATTTGTTAGATTGGAATCTCCTGGCCAATCGCTCGGATGTAAAAGATGAGAGTAATAAACTCACCCTTGACAGTCAAATTAGGGGTAAGCTTTAAGTACTATCTCTAATTTGGTTATAACCTCGTTCTAATATTTTTTTCTGTCAGTTCTAGTCTCTCTTGATGTTTATTTTAGGATTCTATGTAATGGATAGTATTTCATTTAATAAAAAGTGTAAAAACATTATAAAATTTAAGGAATAGAAAGGAATAGTTTTAAATGCATCTCTTGTTGAGTTTAGTTGTTATTTTAAGTTTATCTTTAAAAGGCATTTAGATGACGAGAAATGATCTGTTGGACCACCCACGATATGAAAACTACAGATATCAATTTCACTGAGGATAAAAAATGCCTCTGTATCTTCCCCGTCCATCTGTCAAAATATAAAATCTTAAAAGAAAGAAATAAAAGATGCAACACGTGTTTTTATAAACATAATGCTCTAAGTATTGTGGATCAAAATTTTAAAACCAAAAGTAAATATTAACTCGTAAATTATTTAAAAAGCCGGTTTAGTTTTTATAATGAGGTTTGTGGACAAATTTTAGTGAATAACTGAGTCAATAAATGGACTAAAATCGTACAGGATAAACAAATCCCTGTCAAAAAGTATAAGCAGATTCTATGAAAAATGTGGAGTTCAAAGGCTCGTGTATGAAATTTGAACAAATAAATAAGAGTCGTACGAGTTATACTACATGTTTGTGTGTCCACGGCTACCAAAGCGATGGTTTGCACCGGAGTAAAAAGAATAATCTCCTGTGGCCCTGTACAGATTTTCGAGAATCTCATGCGCCACTTGTCGATTTTTTATTGAAAATTCACATCTACGTGAAAATTGTGTAAGTGTAGGTAGGATAGATTAAAATCGTCGGCACTGAAAGAATAAACAGTTCAATAAAACTGTGAAATTGACATTTTATACTGTCGACGATAGAGCAATGCGACATGACTGAATATTATTTTTATGAAAATTTATACATTGGAAAATCAAATTATTAACTCGATTTTCATGAGCGTTTATGGGAAAATGTTCAAGTAATGATTAGGGGTACACCCAGGAGTTACACAAATTTGTTCATTTATATACTATTTGAAATATTGTCCTTTATTATGGAGTCTTGCATTTGACAAAGGCAGCAGAGAGTGATAAATGGCAGCTAATAAGCAATCAAGAAAATGGGAACTCGCATAAATTGTCACTGTCGGCATAAATATCATTTCTGTGCTTAAATATGCGTCTGGACATTGAATGGCAGGTCATACTACATCATGTCAGCCAATTACAAACCTCCACTTCATTCGAGTAATTCGAATGAATGAGCACAATGTGAAGTCTATTCGAAAATGGACTATCATTTTTCATTACATGCACAGGAGTTACAATGTATAAAATATATAAAATATAAATAATTTGGGAAACAATTTCTGCCGAGCATAAAGAAAAAATTACAGAGTAGAATGACAGAAGTAGGAAAACTGTTGTGAATCTTGCTAAGAATTATACGACGGGTTGTAATGCAATTCGTTAAAGCAATCCAACATTCCGGAAAACGTTAGTATCTTGTTTTTATTCATTTTCTTTACTTTCTGAAATCTTGTAGCAATCCCGGTAATGAAGGAGCATATGCATCCCAGAGCTCAAACAATAAACAACTAACAGGCACGTATACCGAATCCGTCATCTTCTTCACCTTTGCCATTCCAACTCTGCCACTTTCTTAAAACGAACTTGAGTATTCGCTCTGCGTATATTTCTCGTCTCTTACGTATAACTCTTATGTCTATTGCAGTTGTGAAAAATTTGTTCAAATCCTTCGAGACGTAAATACCTAGACATTTTACCTAGAGTAGTTTAATGACGTCGTTAGAGCACTCGGGGGCGAATATACGACATGATGAAAAATATTAAAATTAAGTAAAAAAAAAAAAGTAGTTTGTATGCTTACTTAAATTATTTTTTCAGTTAGATTATCTTGAGTAGAGGAATTCAAAATTTCTTAATGAAGGCACTGTAAAGGTTAAAAGACAGACTGTAGTTATCGCAAGGTTTTAGTAAAGTTACTCAAAGTTTGCTAGAAAGTTTGGCAAAACTTTGACAGCGATGTGGTATTCTTATGTAGAAATGTTGCTGCAAAGTTAGATGCTATTATCAGGGGTATTCACCCCTCTGCTTTTATCTTGTTTTTCTTCTCACTCACTTTTGTTTTTTGTTATTCCCTTTTGTTTACGTCTCTGTTAACCTTTTCCGCTGCACGTGTGCATTTCTCAGAAGTAAATCGCGACTCTCACTTCCGAGAGCCAAAACGCAACCGAGAACTCGACATGAACCCGGAGGCTGCATATTTTAACCAACTTGCCAACTATTGTCTCGTATCTGCCCTCAGTACACACGCACCGGAAAATAATGATCGCGCAACATCGCGCGTGCATTTTCCGTTTTTTCCTCTTTCCTCTCATATTATTTGATCACCATCTCGCCGAGTTGTAGACGGATGTATCTTTACAATTGCATCGTGAGAGGATCGCTTCGAGGAAGACATCGAGTGAAGAGATGGGGGGCTTGTTTTGTGTTTCTTTAGAAAAGGGTTTCCGCCCCATATAGCGGTGAGGGTGGAGAAGGAGGGATGAAACTCTCTCAACAAATTTCGACGAGGGTCGCGAGAGACGCGGTTTCTTTTCTCTCCATGAAACGGACTCGCAAAGCAAAGAACGAGACAAGGAGACTGTGTAGTGTAAGTACTCGGCTTGCACTACACTCTTGGTTTTAAGCTTGGGTGTCTTCGATTGTCACTCTTACCTCGTCGGAAACACACCCGTGTTGCCCAACGTTCCTTCAAGTGTTTGGACTGTCTTCTTCCCTCCATTATCTCCTCTTATTGACTCTTTTTCCGTCTTTTTGTCTTTTGATATTCTCTTTGAGGGAAGTCGGATTTTTGGAGGAACTATGCAATGGACCTTAAGAGCGATGATGTAAGGACAGAAATAATAGGGGCTGATTCCCGTTTGTGAAAAAAAAAAGATTCAGGTTTAAAGAGTGACAAATTTATGGCCTTAACTTTAAAAGTAGCTTCTTCAGAATGTTCAGCGACAAATATCAATAACCACTATTAATTTGAAAGTTGACATCAATAAGTCCAAAATAAATGATCAAGAAAGCGTTTGTGAAACTTTGTATCCAAATAACAGCATCAAATTAATCAAAATTTAAAGCCCTCACATAAATCGCGAATGATATGCTTCGTTCGGAAATCTTACTGCAATTCATAATAGTCACTGAAATATCGAGTACTGAAGATCTTAAGATTGTAACAAAGTAGATTTGTAAAAGTATACTGCCAACACATTTTTTAAGCTTAAGGAAGGAGCAAAAATGGTCAAACGGATTCGATATGGCCTGATTAAAGCCCATAAATCATTTTTCTGACAACATAACTGCAATTCCTACAGTTACTAAATATAGGAGGCTGTAGAGCGAATATCGAGTATTAATATAGATGTGTACATATTTGTCTGCGCACATAATACGCAAAAGTATCAGATGCTATGTATAGTGCTGAACATGTGTTTCCTCGTCACACATTCCCATGTCGATCATACATCGAAGCATCATATAGTGCATTGTTGTACATATGTGTTTTCTCCTTTTGCCGAGCTTGGATTCTTGAATGCAAGATCCATTCCAGAGTCTGAAAAAAGAGAAATCCAATTGCATGATCAAACTACAGAGGGAGGTTTCACGTTTCGTGTCGGTAATTACTTAAAAATTAAATAATAATTGATTTACTTTTGACCTAATTCTTCCATTGATTTTGGAATTGCTTTTAAATAAAATGTAACTGTACAGTTTTACACATAATGCGACAGCTTACAAATCTTTCCAAAGTCAGATTCAGGCAGATGAAAAGGTTTTTTAAACTTCCAAGTCTCTAAATTGAAAGACTTCAAAATATTTTCTCTCTCGTGAGCTAGAGTCGCGTTTTATTACTGAGAAATGCAATCGCGTAACCGAGAAGGTAAACATAGACATAAACAAAACGGAGGAAAAAATTGAAAAAAAAACCAGTATGCGAAGAAAAAGAAAATAAAAGGAGAGGAGCAAATACGCAGTGATGAGAATGGAAGCATCTGTTTAGCAAATTGCAAAAAATAATCACGTTTGCGCGATCCGGTGGAAATCCAGAGCTTGGAAAGTGTTGTCGTTAGGCGGGTTGAAACTCAACGCACAGGGGCAACCGACGAGACGCGATAGGGGAAAAAGGGGTGGTTTGGGAGAAATGGCTCAGCATGAAAAATACACACTTGCAGTGTCGCGAAACAAGCTACCCCACATTCGCTACGTGATTCTTGGTGTTTGTTGTACACACGAATCCACCCATCCATCTACTTTGCGCACTGATGCCCAGCAGAAGGTTTCTTTATCATGTCGTAGTCTAGCACGTCCGACGCGATGAATGCGTAGTCATCAGCGACTTTCCTGCGACTTTCAATTTTTCTCGTTTTTCTCATCCTCTTTTTTTGTTTGTTTCTTCCATTCAGATGCATTGTCCGAGATTGACGTGTAAACGTTTTGCCACACGTGGGATATTAATTCTTTGGTTCGCTTTTCCTTCAGCTCTTGGTGCATGTACTTGGTATCACACTTCTCATTCTCCGTTTTTACCCCCTGGGCGACACTTGAGATCTCTGAATTCCTGGAGTATTTTTTTGTGTAGAATAGTTGAGAAGGAAGACAAATAAAGAATCATTTTCTCTTTTTGAGGATTTTCTAAAGTATAATGAAGAAAGATATGGATATAGATGTGAAAATTTGAGTCTTATACTTGCTGTTATATTACTGTTCATAGAAAAGTTTGTTTTTTGCACTCGATGTCGAGCTTTCGTCTCCTGATAAAATCTGGAAACCACTCGACAGCGAAATTTTCCAGAGTCACTTTCATGTATATGATACGAATGTACATACCATAAGGTCGACCAGTTTAAATATCGAACCGCATATATCCCCCGTTTGAGTTTCACAGCACGTGGTGCACGATGCGTTTACGTTATCGTTTCCGGTTGGTGAGCAGCAAAAGTCAAAAGAAGTTTTTCGTCCGAGCAATTTTCAGGGCAAACAAAAATAGTCCATCCATGTGGACGATTTGAGGTATTTTAATAATGGTTCAAGAAGTAATTCACGTCAAAGTAAATATATTTTACTTCAAAGAAAGTGAGTGGAGACAAGTGACATTGTACCTTTTTGCCATTCCATCCTTAATTTGCTTCAGCTTTACTTCATTACTGTCGATGATTCTCAAGCAGGGACTGGGTACTTGATCGATTAGCAGAGACTCTTTTTCATTCCAGCACTTCTTTGCTTAACCTGGCGAAATCGAAAGCAGAATCCTGCGGGAAGGATCACAGGACCGAAATGACAGGCTGGGTCTTCTGCACGCCACTTGCCTCGAAAAGCAGTTCACAATCTTCTTTTTGTATCCTCTTCATATTTCCTCTCATCTATTTCTGTTTGACTTAATATTTCGTGCGCTATAGAAAATTCTTAATAAGTTTTGAAAAGTCGAAAAGGTACTCTGCATTTTGGAACGATATCATTTCTGTGGTTTTATTTATTCGAAGGGGGATATTTATTTTTCTTTAAATTGCTTTGCAGATGTATAAATTTAAAAAGACCTTTATAGAGTGAAGAAACCGTACGTTAAGATAAAATTGAAGTTTATTACCATAAAAAGATGATATTAAAGTGAAAACTCCTATGGAAGAGTTATAAAGAAGATGGAAACTCGGAGTTTTTTTTTTGTTTTTAATGCGACTTTGCTCGTTGCTGTCGTTGCTGTAGCATTCATTTCTGTTTCTTGTCCCCTTGCTATTTTTTTCACTCATTCGCTTGATGTGGCGGCTTTTTGAGTAAGCGCGAAGCAGAAAACGAAAGAAAGCGAAATGGCACTTTTATGTCTCTGGCTATAACGCCAGCACTTTGCAATTTACCTGTTCGTTCTAGACAGTCAGGCATATGCAACTAACTACCTTTAGAATTTAGATTGAGGATTGCTTTCTTAGAATAAATATAGAAGCGCCTCTTACATTGATCTCCGTGCCAGTAGGAAGAAAGTATGTCATTTATACGACTCTGAAAGGCTTAAAGTTGAAAATAGTTCATTAATTCGAATTTTGAATCGATTGAAATCATTTACCGTTCTTTTCATTCGCTTGTTATCATTTTCATTCACTGGAAATAATTTATAATTACATGCAATCGTTATTTACCGAAATTCGATTCGGAAACCTTTGAATTTGGATCCTTGTTATACAAATTGCTGTATTAATTGCATTGAATTTAACGAAACGAAAAGTGGTTCTATTTAAATTGCTTTAATTAATACGTAATTAAGTTTTAACAATGAATGTCAACTTTGTTTATAAATCGCAGTGCATTGTTGAAGAGATTGCCTTCGGCACTCAGACTGATGAGGCCATTGCTTTGATCAGATTGCTTTACTGCCATCAAATTGATCGAACTCCAATTGCCTTTGTTTTAGATTAGCTATGGACGTGCGAACGGAACGTCCTCGAACTGCAGGGCGAATTGCTCCTACAGGTCGGGTTACACCGACCGTCCACCAGAATCCAAATGGTGGAAGACGAAAAGCCATTCCTGTACCACCTCCGAGAGTTCCAACTCCCATGCCAACTGCGAACAACAATAAAGAGAGGTAAGTCATTTTTCACCATTTTTTTTTCAGCGAGACAATATCATTTCTAGAATCAAAGTTTTATAGGTTGGAAGTTTATACAACTTAAAAACTTAATAGTGGTAACCGATATAAATTTCAAGGTCGAATATCTTTCCTGATCTATAATATTTGCGATTTCGGTTCCGAAACATGCGTAAATAAATACATGTTGGCAATCCCACCGAATATCTTATTCCAGAGGAGTTGGCCAAGATAAATGGAACCATCACCCTTGAGGTCGGAGGTCGAGAATACACGAGCGTGACCCGAGGCTGGAAGGCAGTCTCGAGTACACGATATCCTTTGTAAATTGGCACCACTAAATCTCATTTCTCCGTTGAATCATGCAAAAAAGCTTTGTTTGACTGACATTCATATTAGATTCTAAAAAAATAACTAATCCTAACTGAAACATAATTTTTCACAAAATATTCTTCAAATTAGGGTCCTGGTAAATTCAAGAATTCGCATTTTAACAAGTAATCATGATATCTGATAGAGGAATTATAAATGTAATGGAAGGGGGTTGGATCGAAAAAGTGATTATCAGGTTTGAAGAGACTAATTTCTTTTTATAACTGTCGCTCTGTTAATCCTTTTGGACCATACAATCATCGCTTTATCTCGTCCCTTCACATTCGTGCAACGTTTCAGCCAAACGTTGGTTTTAACGTGAGTTTCAAGTTGTATCGCGGTCATGTAGAGGACAGCCCCATTAAGTACAGAGGATTACTTTGGTCCCGACTGATTAAAGTTCTCAAAGCACGAAGCAACGGTGACTTGCCTCAGCGTCGACATGGAAGCGAACAAACTTATAGTTCAGTGAGAATGAGTTTTGATTCAAGTTCAAAGAGCAATAGTCAGGTCAAAATGAACAATTCATGTAAGCGTAACAAATTTCCTCGCACTGCAATCAGGGTATCTTCTGTATAGGATTTTTAGGAAATTCGAGAATTGTCCGTGAATTGAAAAAAAATTCGGCAATTGACTTGTTCTTCTTCAAAAAATATGAAAGGTTTCAGTTTCTACTAATCAAACCTTTCGTTTCAATTCATCGAATGATGCATTAAGTAGATGCATTTTTTCTTCAACATTACCATACCCTCTGGTCGTCTCTTTGAACTCTAGTTTTTCTTCTCTTTTTGGAATTTACATTTCAGAGCAATAATTCACTTGAAACAGTACACTTGTAATAGATAATATCAAGCCTTGGAAACAAGGCTAGCTTCGAATGAATGGAGCGACGCTAAATACCGTCTAATGAACGTATAGAGATACGGGTAGGTCTTTGATACAAAGGATCTCTGTCTGCTTTATAAAGCTCACGCAACTCGGTATTTGCACTATGGTTACCTGAATTTCATGATAGACCAGCCCTAATGAACTTTCAGTCTTTTCGAGCAACCTGCAAATGTATCGACGTTTTGATTAATTAAAAATCGACTTGCAAGGCCTTCTAATCAGTGCGAAAAATATCTTTTCAGTTCGCATTGCTCTTTACGTTATGTATGGGGATTAATTATCCTTAATTGGAACTGTGTAAAGACTCTTTGATCCTTTGAAAGGTGATATTAGTACACTGAAAAACCACTAAGAAGCATTAAAACGGATCCATTTCAAATCGGTCATTTTTTACCAAGAATATTTCAATTCTTTGGAATAATTTGCAATTGTTTTTCAAGTATGCGCAATTGGGAAGAATTCTATATTTAGAAGGTAAAGACAGCAAATTATGGAAACCAGAATAAAGGGTGAAAAGAGAAAGAAGGGGTCTATTGTAGTAAACGAATCGACTCCAATCGAACACCTATCTGTATTCCCAACAGAGCTAAGGACGAAGATCAAGAGGCGTGAAAGAGGGACGAGACATAGGGGAAAAAGCGGGCTCGTTAAAATTCTATACTCGCAATCATCAACCTACCTCTACGAGTATCTACGCAAGTGCGTTGCAATCGCGCGATAAGAGTTAAAGTAAGCGTAAGATTCACGCACACGTATGAACCAAATTTGCACCTGCACGTGTGTTTTGGTCAGGAGTCCCCTCAACTTCCGGATTAGTTATAAGCGTGAATGGAGACTGGAGAACCGTCGAATTCGAGTGCCACTCCGAATCCTACGACCGAACCTATCCAATGAGTATATTTCCAATTGAAGACGAGAGAAATTTCAGTTCTCCTCATTTTAAAAAAAGTAGTTGCCTCCTGTGAGATTAATTAATTTCTGAGACTACGGTTCGTTAAAAAAGGAAATGAGATATAAGCGAGCTCGACCATTGATCGTCTACAAGTTAGCTTTTTTTTTTTCTTCCTTTGCGGTTTCAAATATGAATGACGTTGAGAAAAACGTTGAGAAAAATTCTTTTATTGTAAGTTCTTAATTTGTAAGTTTTTTTAATGTACGTTTAGTATTACAGTGCTGGTTAGACGATTATAGAATGTAGTATTCATTGATTAATCGGGAAAGTTCCTTTTTTAAGGCCCACACCGACTAAGATAAATTAGATCGCCTACTAAAACTCTTACCATCAGAGATTAAATTTTCAATGTTACTACATTTCAGTATTTTCAATTTTCTTCTTTATGAATCGTAGCCCTTCTAGCTTTTGATATTGACTCTCTTGAGCACTATTAAGAATTTTCTTGAATGGAAAACACACAGAGGAAAGGAGGCGAACTCAATACAAGTTTAAAAGTAAGGTGAGCACGAGACGTTTGGGAAATGAATTTGGTTAGGTCCACAAGCTGGTACTTTAAGTCTCGTACGTGCCTTGGATTCTATGAAGAGGAAGAATAAAATCTACCTTCTTCCGTGATCGTTATTACTTCAAGGATTTCAGTGCCATTTGTAGCCTCCACCAAATCTACGTTATTTTCTACTTTTCTCTTGAATCTTGAGTTTTGAGAAATGTTCATACGCCATATGAACAATTTATTCCATATTGGAGAGACGTGAGCAAGAGGAAAATATATTATTTATATTTATTCTCTGATTTGATTTTTTCCTTTGATGTTAGATATTACTTTCAAAGTTACATGCATTTTATTGTTATAAAGATACGCTTGTAATTGTAATGAACACTGATTCTTTGTCAAAGAGAATTTCATGAATAGCTCTTGAATAACTGAACAGTCGAAATCGTTGAAATGTTCAACATTACACATTAAACCTGTCAATTCAATACGCAACTCAATTGATTGAAAATTCGTTTGAGCAACGAGTTACCTATCGTTATTATTTCCCTTTAATAAAGCATTCTAGCCGATTATACTACTGTACTGATATATCAGAGAATAGTGGACAAAATAGGAATTTCAAATTTGATCCCTTTGGACTATAAGCCCCACTGAGAATAATTTCTATAACGTTTCAGTATTCAAAGGATATTCTGTGAATATGGTGTGCTTCATTTTATGGGATGGAATGGCATCTATATCTCTATCATCTCAAGACTTTCTGTGTTATTACTCTTTTTTTCTTTTCTTTTAACTTAAAAATCTTTGCTTTGACGAGAAAGAATTAATTGGAGCATGTTTTACCAGAAACACTGCGTTTGTTAATCTCAACGATCCCAACGAGAGATTCTAGGGAATCTCTTTGAAGACAGACACTACCTCACTCCTCTTTCTCCCTTTTTTGCCTTCTAAAGTGTTTTAAAGATGATATAGAAGAAACAAAATATCTACTCTCAAATAATTTTCAACCGCTTTATATCGGTCTTTGATCTACTTTGAAAAATGCTAATAGCAGACGAATAAGCTAGTTCTGTGTTTACTGTGATGAGTCTGATTGTTGCAAAAGTTTCCTCCAATAACAAGAGATAAAGTAGCAGAAATCTAGAAAAAAAGAGGAAGATATCTTCAATTAAGAAAACATTCTTTGATCCAAAGAAAATAATTCTGCCTTAGCACCTATCAAATGTTTCTTTGATGTCTACTAATCGAAATTCATGATTTATGCCTTGGTATTTATAATAAAACACTTTAAATTGAATTCTTAATTACTAACTACTCCCCGCTGTTTGTTTTTGAAAGATAATTTCTAAACTGTCAGTCAATTATTTTTCAATGAACATTCTTGCTCAAAAACTTTTATAGAATGAAAAACTAGTCTTAAAGAATAAATGAGTTTTCTCGAGCATTGTGTAATTGTGTTATCGTGTTAGTGAAGTGTTTTATTGCCAATTCTGCAAAGGTAATTCGTAGCAATGGGATAGAGTGAGCTCCAGAGAGGAAAGACTAATTGACCAGCCATAATTAACCGAGTGACAGACACGAGACAGTTCATAGCAGGCAAATCTAAACTAGCTTTCGCGACCAGCGGCCAAGTTTCACTCTCTCTGTCAAAGGATCAAAGGCATCCAGTGCGGTTAGATTTTCTGTAGGTGCGCTCATTTTTTCGAGTGCTCGCAGTCTCTTTAAAAGGACATGACACTACTCGGAAAATATAATAGTTCACGATAAGGTGTGACATTAAGAGCTGTACTCATTAATTTTAAAACCAGAATACATATGAAAAAAGAGGCAACGTCATCAATGTCAATAATAAATTTAAAAACCTTGGACAGTGGGTTTGCAGTCTTCTGAATTGCTGTAATTGGTATTAAATAAATAGGTGATATTAAAAAAATAATAAAACGTAATATTGAATTTTCTCTCTATTTTTAACCAATTTCACTGATTACCAACCAAATTAATCTAACTCAGATTCATGGACATTGAAAAATGTGATAATGATGCCGATTGCGGTTTTGAATCTCGGTTTAGTAACATTGTCTGTTAGATTGTGAAATTTGATTTTGGTAATAGTGTTTTGAGAGTACAGATATCTGCTGGTTTTGTTAATGATTCGACCAACGTGTATCACTTTCCAAGTGCTAAGCCACAGGCTCAGTCTCTTTGATGCTTGGCGCGCGTGCGAATCACCTCTCGAATATCCCAGGCGATTTAATGAGCCGGATTTCACGGGATCGGCGTCGAATGGAGAAATTCGAATAGGGGTACACTGGCGAATGAGCTGATCGCGAGTATTGAGAGAAAGGGTTGAGTTGAAGAGCAAAAACGAGAGAACCACCAAGCCCTAATACAAAGGCCGATGAATTTGCAAACAGCACTTCCCTCCTAATAATGACGAAATGGATCCACTCAAACTGGATATAAAATATGAGAATTACTAATTAATTTTATAGTTGACCAATTATCTTTTGTAATCTAGCCTGATTTCTCATGCGTTGTTAATTAATCGGTATTTTTTTAGTTAGAGAGACTGCTCTACTTTAAATTTAAATTTTATTTTATTTGGCAAAGTTTGAAGTTCCTGAGTTTTTGTTCCTCAATTAAGTTGTTAAATTAAATTGTTTTTTGAGATTCTTTGAAATATTTTTTTTTTAAATTTGGTGTTAATTCAATCATTGAATTCACAATTGCTGAAATAAATCTTTTAAAATTTGAATTATATAAAGTATATATTTTAAGAAAGATATTTTTAATTAATTAATCAATGGTTATTTGTCATATTTTAGTGCATAATTACTTACCACACGAATTCTCTTACCGACCTGCTTTTCTTTCGAATACTCGACGAATAACTGGTGTGATCTGGTGGTTGGTAAATGATTTCGGCGTCGCGACGTTTGTACCAGGCGTCGCCGAGTGATGGCGCCGCTTTCGATTTTCAGATAGGGTAGTTTTAACCCCTGAATTCTAACTTTATCCACCGGATGTTGGGCGAGTGAATAATCTTGTTACCGACTATTTTTTGAATATTTCATCCCGGTTCATTCAACTCTACTAATTTTAGATTGTGTTCGAACTCTGAAAAATTTGAACTGATTAACTTCCTACTTATTCTCTGAATTCGTATTAATAAGTATTTATTTCAGTGGACTTATTAAATTATGAGAAGAATTGTTCTTCAAAAGAATATTTAGAGGTTGGAGTGTAAATTAAATTATTTAAAATTTCCCTCAAATATTCAAACTTTCATATATCTATAAAATTCTCGAGATATGAATTATTTTTGTATAGCTCTCTCTAATTAAATTTCCCGATTTCATTTATTCTTGCTGAATTTTTGCGGGCTTATATATTTAATGAACAAGCATTCCTTGAATATTTCAGCCTTGTTATTAACCCCACAAAAATTTCGATACGAGAGAATGTAGCAATTAGAATGTGAATACTTTATCGAATGGGTCATTAACCTAATGGAAGCCAGATTTAGTAGTCGATCGATATACATATTCTGCTTCATCCCTGTATCAGAGCAGACGTAAGTTCAAGAAGAAAAGTCGATATCTGTCGTCTAATAGCGCGTGAACATTTTTAATGGAGGCTTTTTATGTTGCGAAGTTTCAAAGTGGCGCCTTAAAACTTGAGTGTTTCTAATTTCTCCTCCTTTTAACTTTGGACTGTTCATTTTTCAAAGTTTGCACATTAGTTCGTTAGTCGTTAGGAGTCACATTAATGAAAAAATGCTACAAATAAGAAAACTTACAATATTCTTTCAATTTTCTTGTAATTAGATCGAAATCTTAGACGTGTCTGACTTAAACGGACTTTTACTACTACTTTAATTTAAAATTCTTTTTAAAACAAATTTTTAATTCCTTCAAGTTATTAGGTAACTCAACTTCAGAATAATACTAATTGCTTAATTTGTTTTTTCATTATTTTTCAATACTTAATTAAAATTTGATTTTAAGTAGATCAAGCCAGTAGGGAATGCCAGTTATAATGAGTCATTTTGTATTTTAAAACTTAATTTATGTCTTTATTGCACTTTATTGTAGTGCCTTTATTGCTATTAATTTTGAGAGAAACACAAGGTAGTTTTATGAGTTTCGTACGACGTTCGGTCCAACTTTCTTGAGTGAGACGAGATTTCCCATCACACTCGTAAAAGTCAGTTAGCTCTGGGATTCAGCTTATGCGAAGCTGTCATGGCGTCGATTAAAGTTGAAATCAAGGCACTCGTACTATCCTAAGCAAGACTTTAATTATCCTCGTTTTATTGGTTACTTGCCCCATTCAGCTACTCTCGATCGTAACCCTCTCGTTACTCTTATATTATTATCCTTCTGTTTCATGAAATAATCCTTTCGAATTACGTACGTAATATAACGTTGCTATAAAATAACTTTAAAAGGATTATAATATAAATCTTATTTTTGCGTAGCGTATGAAAATAATTCAGGTTTAGAAATTTACAAGTAGAAACGTTTTCCAATGAAAAATGTTTAATTAACGTTGCTTATGAATAATAAACTAAAGAGAATATAAAAATTAAAGGCGGTATGATATAGATATATGTATTACATTTATAATGCATATATCTTGCTGAGTTTCTTTTAAGAGGGAGGCTTGATTATCACCAAGGCTAGAGAGCACCCTTACCCTTTAATTAACGTCATTAAATCTCCGATATTAAATAAATTATAAATAATTATCCTGGGCACTCTAACGACCAGGCTCGGTTTATTGATTACGAAATTGCGCCTGATTAATATTACGGATAGACGATAAGCAATCTGATTATGATTCAATCGATTTCGTGAGAGTGGATTAATTTCCTTTAAGTAAAATAAATCTGAAATAACCTGATAAATCAGAATCTAGGAACGATTTAATCATTTCAAAATCTGAAGGCACACGTACGTATCAATTATTTCAGGTTTATAGTTTTATTTTTTTATTTTTATCCTGGAAGTTGACTATTTAAAAATTATTGAAAAGAAAGTGGTTATTTATGAAAGGAAAGTGTTTACTGAAGATTTTTCACATTCTCAGCAAGTATTATGAAATATTATGATTGCCGAGAGTCAATGGAGACTGTCATAGACATCACGTGATTCGAGGCATTAATAAATGGTAATTAATCACTGCCCATCGATATCGCTTTATCCCCCTCCTCGAGGACATCGAATTGATATACTAACCACAATTCACTTTAATCCTCGACGTTAGAGGACGGATATCCTTCCGATTATTAACGCTTCCGTCGGTGTGCATATCTGTATGTCCACTCATTGGTCTGTCTTTCTCGTTAATTAAGGGTTGTGACGTTGATCGATGTGGTCATCGCCCATCGTTATATCCTGAAGTACACCAACCAGTAACCATCCATACGAATCCCAAAATGGGCACACCAGGTCACTGAATTGCGTGACATTTACCATTAAGTAATCCCAACTTCAGAAACCATTCAGACATATTTTAATTAACGTTTTGTACCAATTATGGTATGGTTTAATTTGTGAATCTGGGGTCGTTACGGACTGTCCTACATCACATTCATTACACTAAAAACCAGTTAACGAGCCTTTAAAAGTTTGCTAACAGTGAAACAACTTTTTCTTAATTTGCAAAACGAAAGTCTTGCTTTAATACCTTTTTGTTGAATACCGTTTTGATAAATACGGATCTGACAAGGAGTGAAAACAATCCTTAAAGTTCACCCCCAAAAATGAGTTTTTTCAATTTTAACGCAGGCAGACACTTATTCGAAAGGTTTCCTCACGAGTCTGTTTGAAGAAGACAATTTACTAGCATTAGGTTTGAAGTAAACTTGAGTTGAATTTACACCTTTGGTCGGAAAAGAGTAAATTTGCTAGGTGGAAAATTCGCGGAGTGCGGACGCGAAACAAGAGGATGTCGTAGTGCATAAAACCCATCAGAGGATGGTAGTTATGTTGAGCACGAATCCCCGCTGAGCTGACACAATGCACGCGCCACTTTTGTTCACCGAGGTGGATCATCCAGCGGGTCCACCTCTTATTCCAGCAGCCTCCCACGGCATCATACCTCTTCGGTTTTACAATTTACCTCCGCCTATCTCCCGATGAAATATCATTTTACGTTCTTCGCACGTGCCACGACCGAATTTTATTATTTTATCGAACAAGAAGCAGATTCTTCGTTTCAGCGGAATTTAATATTTAATTCTTGGCGTAGAAATTTTTCGTGTCTTCGTGATTGATAAAATTATTATAATTATTATCAAATTCCAATTAAGATCACTGGAACAGAGTTCAGAGATATGATCACGTTTTACATAAAATATTAGACGAATTGAGGGTTTGGTCTGAATTATTACGAGACAATGGTGTGAAAGACGACGGCTTCGATAATAGGGTTAATCATGATACAGTGTCGTCATTGAATTGCGAAACTGAATCATGCCAGGATTTTTTGAGAAGGATGAAGAAATTCTCCGTGACGGTCGTTGATGAACTGCTTTATTCCAAGCGTGGAGTATCAGTCCAGAAGGTTCCATTACCACCAGGTGATATCTGATGCATTCAAATGTCGAATAGCTAATAATTTTCTGTACTCTATAAAGAAATAGTACGCGCGATGTATTCACCCTTTCATTCTCCTACTCTTCAAAGACCTCGCCTTCTCGGATTTCAATCGCAGAGGAAGAGAGTGTAGCCTATGTTAAATGATCTGCAACTCATGCTTTGCTAGATAGTCCACTGAACCTTCTTACATTTTGTCAAAACGTGTTCCTCGATCTTTCAATGTTATATTTACAATGGTCCCCATAGTCGTTTTTAATCCTCCATTTGTTAGGTGAAGAAAAAATCTCTCTTTTATCTCTTATCTGTCCATTCGCAAAAGAAAATATAGAACATTTCTTTATCTAGGAAAGAATAGTTGCAGACGTGAAAAATCTACTACAAGATGATGAGATTTTTCATTGGGTTTGTGTATTGAACTGTTTTGATTCTGGACCAGATAGGAGGAGCGATTTGTCACAGTAGAATGATCATCTCTCGCAGAGCGTTGGCCACAGGGGGTTGATCCTGTCTACACGAAGGATACGTTCCTGAAATCGTTATCCTGTGATATCGGTCTGCCGGACACCACCGGATATCAGCTCGCCACACGGTTCGTGTTCCATTCCATGTCGTTTCGTTCCGCACAGTCAGTCCTTCTCTTCCGCGGTAGCTCAGGACGACACGGCTCGTTGCTCCCATTGTACTTCTCTCAGAGGCTGCCAACTTTTTGTTCCTTTTCGAAGGAAGCGTGGGATGATACGCGTGTCTCTCGATTCTTCTCATCTTATTGTTCTTATCACTTTTGCTTTATTTTCGGTGCTACATATAAGTGATCCACTCCGCTTTATTACTATACAGTTGTTTTTCTCTTTTTAATCAAGGTGGCGACTTGACTGGGAAAAAACTGAGGAAAATTACCAAAACTTTACTTTTGATCACATTTTGCAATTTTTGCTCTATCTCTATCAGGACGTTTAGAATGAAAGTCATGAATTAAAATAAATCTCAGTAGCCTGTAATTTTAATCCAACACTTTATAATTCTCACCTGCAAAACTTAAAGAAATCTTTTCACTTTATTTGTTGAGCAACAGAGAATTTAGCGGTCATATAAAAGAAATAAAACGCAAGAAAGTATTCCTGTAAAATTCCTTTAAAGAATTCCTTACAAAGTTGCGTTTCTTGTAACGTTAATTAGAGTTTTTTCTCTTTTACTGTTGCGTATTATATTTCTTTTATTTTGAGTTTGATATCCGAAGACCCGTGTTTATCGTCCCCTCGATCGTTTCACATCAAGATTTTTGGCGCCGCATTCTTCCTTTGCGGCATATGAGTCGCTATATCCTCATTTTCTAGATCTTCGCCCGCGTAGGCTCATAAAGGTAGCCTATAAAATAGAGCGGTAAATGGACCGGAATCTGGGAATGAAATATCCTTAAATTATTCGGTAATATCCGCGAGCGACACTCTGAAGCTTCTTGTGGAGGACATCACCTGTTACGGAAGCGAGGAGAGGACCCTTGGGATCTCCTCGGCTTCGTCACCACCCGCGGTGAACATTTTCATAAACTCCATCATAAAACACTGATATTACCAAGCTTGAGATATCTGGTGTCGTGTTTATGAGAGGTCATGTGTTTTTTTGAATTCCTACGTGTATTAAAAAAGATCATTGTAAAAAGTAGACTTCTTTTTAAATTAGGGATCATTTTTTGAGCATCCTACATTTTGAAGTCAGTATGCGTACAGTTTTCATTTGCTAATTACAAACTGCAAAATGTTTCGTGCTAGCGAACTGAATAACGTACAACCGGAATTCATCAGAAAAAAACAGAAAACCATCATAATATTTTACGTTCATGTCGATCCTGTTTTAGTACCAAAAATGGTACTAAAAATGACATAAAATCAGGAATATGAAATTGAAGTCAGTATATTTTGTTCAGGATACTGCTTTTACACTGAAAATCGCCCTAAAAATCTAAATAGGTAAAATAGGTAAACGAGGATTGCACTCGTTTGAGGATGAGGGAAAAATGTTTTTAGGAAAGTGATGACAACCATATTGATCAATAGGAATCGTGCTGATCGTGCCATGGAATTAATTTGAACGAGTAAAAGAATAAGCTCGTCGCGTCTCCCGAAGGTTAGGCCAGCTCGTAAATTCTTGATGAATATGGATGGGCGCGGTTGAAACACGCACTCGTGCTTTTTGCCAATTCGCACGTCGTCAATTTCCCTCTGTTTCTCTTTTCTTTTCTCTCTTTAACTCTCCTCTTGTCTCTCTGGGTCTCTAGGTTAAGACACCTTTATCGCGCAAACACGTATGTCGCGAAGCTTAACGATTTATGTATTTCACGCTCGTAAACTTTTGTTAGGGTCATAATCCTTTACTTCGAATTTAACACGACCTCTTTCCAACGAGACACTGTTTTTATTAGTCCTACTATTCACAATTATCTTGACAGATACTTTACTCCTCGATTAAATTAATTAAAAATTCCCTCCTTTATGTGCAGGGGACTTTCGACTTTTGATTTTTATCAAGTCATGTTGGATTTCTTTTCAGCTATTTAAGTTTACATTGTTAAGTAATATCTTTAATTAATATTCTTGTTAGTTTTACATAATTTCTTCAAATATGGAAGATACGAAGTGAAACCCAGAGAAACTAAAGTATTTGAACTTTCTATAGATTCTTGTTTGCTTTGGTTCTAAGTAAGTAGTTCCATGGGTTGCCATTTTAGTGGCAGACAAATGACTAATATTATTAAGGAGATTAACTAAGATTTATGTCCATAGTGACCCACTTTGAGACATTGTCGACCATTTAACGACATTTAAAAACACGATCGGTGATGGTTGTCGGCTTCAATTACATTTTATGTGCTTCAAGTACACAAAATCAGGGCGCTGAATTAGTTTCAATTCAATCAGGATTGTCGATAGCTGTACGTGAATGTTGACCACAAATATTTACAGAGAAATTTAATGATTTGAAGCGTGTTGAAGTAATTTCATTTAATTTTAATCTCTGCAAAACAAATTGAATCAGTTTAATCAAAATTGAGAATTTAAAAGAAATCTAATCACTGTGTAGAACATTCTTGAAGCTTCTTTATCATGAATATTTTACCCATCTCTTTTTATTTACTTTTTCTAAATTTAAAAGCATGTTTCTCAAATCTTTACAATGGGATTTTATTCCTGAATTCGCAGACAGAAACGCCCGAACCTTAATGAAATGTCGTGTCTAACACGCTATTGGAGACAACACAACGCACTTATAGGGAATCGTGGTATCGGAGAGGGTTGCGTGATCCTAAGCGTGTGCATTTAAGAGCCAGTCTTGCTGCCGAATTGCAGAAACGAGTCACACTGTCTACATTCCTATAGGAAGGAAGACACTGTGGTGACTTGGTGAATTCTCCGATTTGTAGAATTTTCTGCAACTTGAAAAAAAGAGAAAAAGAAAGGTTTAACAATTTATATGAAAAAAAATTGTGACGTCTCCTTTTTAAACCAGAACATAGGAATGAAATGAGTACAAAAGTGAATAGTAATCCATTTTAGAAAAAAAGTTCTTAGCGCTTCAAGTTCGAAAAAAGCAATCTCCATCTAATGGAACTTACATTTCCTTACCCAGTGAAGATCTTCACCCTATGTATAAGATCCTCAATTTCTATTCGATGTTCCATCATCTCAGAAGGACTAAAGTGTCGATCGAATTACATTAGGGCCTCGAATTCAGAGCCCGCCTCCTTAGCCCACTTGTCTTGTAAGAAGACCCCATTGCATATGAATATAAGTTTACTATATTATCATAATATCACATAGGGGTGACTTCACCTCCCTCGCATTGTTCATCGAGGGTTCAAATCCCAGGCCATGTAGGAAAAGCATCGCTCGCTTTGGGGCGCATTTATATCAGAATCAAAATACCATATCGTCTTACGGAAGTGCACACTGAATATTCTGTAATAATAATCTTTGCAAGCATTCCGAGACGGGAGCTTTAAAAGCTTTTAAGCTCCATCTCTGGAACTCTATTTCATTTGCGGTTGCATTTATGGAAGTGATTTCAATTATAAAGAGACTGCAATGTGGATCTACTAGATCATTTCCATATTTTATTCTTTTGTTAATGTTGTGTATTTCAGAATAATGTGAAATTTAAATTTGGTCATGAGAATAAAAGGAACATGAAAATTTAAAATTCACTTCATTCAGCAACTCCCGTAAATTTTTCGGTTGCAAAAATAAGAAAGCGTGATCTTATCGTGTGATCTGATATGTGCGAGAGTCCTGACAGTTATCAGAAAAATTTGTTAGCACCTTGAGGTACATGAAACTTGATCCCGACTAATTGCACCTGCTGTTCATTCATCTGACAAGATTCGCGATACCGCTTCTCTTAAGTGCTAAATATAGCGTAGGTATATAATCTTCGGAATCTTGGCTACTGTAAAAAACAAATAAAAAGGGAAAAAAATATTTAAAAACCGACTCGTGACTCTCGATGGTCATTTTCGTGATTCTCCATGTTTCTTGTCTCAACTCGTTCATTCGCTTCGTCATAATCCGCGTCTTCGGCGTCGACAGACTGGTTATGTTGCATACCTTCTTTAGGTTTATTCTGCTAATAATGACTTCGATATAATTAATGAGACGCTTCGAGCAATGGGATATCCTACTCGGTCCAGTGGGTGGTCCAAATGTCCCGATTTCGAGTGCCTGCAATGATTCAGTATCAAAATTCATTGGACAAAGTGTATGCAATTTTAAAATTCTTTCCTCTTAAGTAGGATCAGAACATTTTTGATCGGTTCAGTTTCATTCAATTCAGTTTCATTCAGGTCAGTTCAATTCAATTCAGTTCTGTTCAGTTCAGTTCAATATTTCCCAGCATTAATCATAAATAACAAGTACACGATGTTGATTCTTCCTCTGAAAAAGGATGAAAGAAAGCAAAAGAAATTCTGGAAATGTGTTTCCTGTTTCATTTCGATCGACTTGTTAGTAGATCTGACATGAAAAAAGGGCCTGTTTTAGCTCGCCTTATGGGTTCCACATATCACGAGATACAAGCAGGGACGCCCAGTTCTTGCAGTTCCAAGAAAGATATAACAGTGTATGTGCTCTGATTCGACTCCCGCACATGCATAAGTTGCTGAAGATTCAGCAGCCATTTACAAAAAACCACAAATGTATTCAGATAATTCAAAGCGATTGCGAACTGATGCACTGCTAATAAATGTAAAGGGTCCAAATCCAGATTATCCGATTATTTATCTGCAGAGTAGATCTCACAATTTAAGACACCGATATTTAGTAAATCAGTTGTCTACGTAACACCTCCCCTCTTAGCTTGAACGTGAAAATTAAATATTTCCAATTCTCTTCCCTTTAAAATGCTTACATAATTCTGGAATAAGCCTTGAGGATGAAAAAAAGGAATCTAATTTTAAGTCATGATCATTTAGAGTTTATTGGTTTCTCATTTCCGGACATAACACTCGATGAAGCTTCAGTTGATGGCGACTACCGATCGTTCGTTAATTTCGTAATGGATGGCCATCTCGTGCAGCTTTTGCTGGAAACGAGCAAATAAAGAGATACCTGAAACATAGTTGGTATCTCGTATCCGTTGAGAATCGAGGATCAATTATTTCGTATCCACTAAATAGTCGACTTTACACCTTAAGTCGTACACAGAACTCAGCCAGCCTCATTTCTGTCTGTAACGACAAGAATGTTGCTCGAGGAGGTGCTCAAATGACGCCCTCGAAATCCCTATCGAGAAAAACAAGATTAAAGGAATGCAAATCGCATCATTTGCGAAATTACATCTCTGCACCTGGAGAAACTTCTACTTTCTCATGTTTGAATTATTTTTATATTTCCTGGAAATTACAAACTTGAAGTTGTACAAAATCATAAAGAAAAAATGTATATGAGTTGATTTGAATACAGAAATGGGCAATATTGAATTTGTAAAACGGGTTGTAAAATTTTAAATGCAATTTTTTTAAGGACCTCAGTCTTCAAGGTTCTAATCGGAAATCTCGTTTCGTTAGCAACTCGACCTTCGTATTCGACTGGCCTGGTTTGCAAACGAGATTTAGCAGGATTCTGCCGTTGATTTGTGACCCATTGTTTCGGAGAGGCAAGAAAAAAACTTGAGGGAACTAAAAACTGGGCTACCGAATTTAATGGGCATTGATTTATCTGCTCGCGAAACTACGAATATAGGGTGGCTCATATTTTCAGCCAATCCAAAAACGATTCAGTTCTTAAAAATTTTTTTAAATAATATCCTGTTCTAAAAACCCGTCATTAGTTCAAATTTAACACGCGGATTTTAATTAAAACTGTACAGGAATTTAATTAAATCCCTGTTAGTTAAAAATGGAATATTATTTTCATATTCAGTTTTTGTATTTTAATAAGAAGAAAAAAGAGAAAAAAGACAAATACATGCAGGTAGCCAAACTATGCAAGTTTCACAGTTAAATTAATTCCAATCGTTGAATTTCTTCATTCTTACTCGCACTATGGGAACATAAATTATCGTTACGGCACAATCACACTTTTTTCACGCACTCGACAAGGCCAAAGGCGAGTCTCGACTCTGTATCGCAAATGCGAGATGGATATCGACGACATGGTGAATTCAGGATTTATTTATTGTATCAAACAAACCGACTTTTATCGTGTAGATCACTCGGCTGCTGGTGTGACTTTAACAATTTAGTTTTAATCGATGCTGCAGCAGATAAATAAATTCCACCAGATTCCAAACTACTGGGAAAATAATTCTTAAAAATAAAACACTTCGTGAAATTTATTTTTAGATGAGCTTTATTCCCTTGATGAAGCTACTAAAAAATGGACTTGTTACGCCCTATTTCGGTAATGTCAGCCTTTTCATAACCCTGAGTGGAATAATAGAGAAGCTTTTAAAAACTTGGATGGATAAAGAGGCAAGTTTGATAGGGGTGAAGTTCAACGATCTCCAAGACCCCATGAGCAAACGAATAGCGATCAGTGGCTCTTCGGATAATACCAACTCGATAGGAATACCTTTTTCCTTCACTATTTCCTCTTTTATACTTAAATTTTTACGGAATTCGTATAAAACTTTTACTTTATTCAGAGCTAAAGTAGCACAAAATTTGCCGAGGTGATGAATATTTGAAAATGGACTTCTGCTTTTATCGTAAACGCACTTTGCAGAGTGAATGTAGATTATCCGCGCAATTTGTTTAATTAATTTTACTCCAGAAGCGGAATTTGGGAATCAAAAAACATTTGATTGAAATACAGTATGAGACCTCTCCGTTAAGCTTGAACACGAGAATGAAGTAGCTCCCTCAATAAATTTATTAAAACAGTGCTTAATAAATATATGCAATGTAAAATACATATAAATATGATAAAAATAAAACTATTTGAAATTAATGTGAGCGTGGAATCGTGGCACGTTAAATTATCGAGTTTATCGCTCACGAGGTCGTAAAGTTTGTTGAAAGGCACCATCCGCTCCCGGGTCCTTCGGCTTCAGACATGAAGAGTTGTGGTCCTGGTTCCACCAAAACTTCGTCCCTTCCCGCTTCTTTTATTTACAGGTTAGGCTCCCATGTAGCGCACTTTAGGCTTCCTTTTTAAAAACTGGTTTTTATTTAGCCTCCTTTTTATAACTCTTAGCATCCGAAATTTTTCTGGGCACTTCAGAAATCCTCCAACGATAATTTTATACTTTCCGATGAAATTTCCGAAAGTTTTTTAATTTTGAAGCTTTTGCTGAAAGAATGCAATATATCCGATATTTCTTTAAGTTCCTTTCAGTTACAGAAAACAGAGGCGATCTTCTTCATATTATTAACTCCCACACCAATGATTCTGCCGCAATCTGGAAAGGGGAAGTACCTCGTTACGTACATATCCGCGTACCCACGTGTTTTTCAGTCTCTCTGCCATTTGTAAGAGCATTCCCCTCCGTGCACGCACCTTCGTACAAGAATGCATGAA
>JAUEJJ010000004.1:1002619-1014105 GCA_032164275.1 Synergus coniferae
CACGTGTTTTTCAGTCTCTCTGCCATTTGTAAGAGCATTCCCCTCCGTGCACGCACCTTCGTACAAGAATGCATGAAGAGCACGATGAATAAGAAAGAAAACGAAAGAGGTAATTTTACCTATGTTTTTCAGATGATTACTCTCCTTAGAGGGGATAAAAAATTGTTTATTTACATATAATGTGTATTAGGGAATTCAAGATATCCTGCTAATGGAAAATTCCTTGTCTATTTAGCGGAGGATTGCGGGCGTAAATAGATGCTTGTTAGGTGTAATTTCACTCGAAGCTTGATTGTTGATGTGAAGCCAGACACGATCAGGTTGAGAAATGTTCAACGTCTAGATGCACGTGTATATATAAATACATAGTATATTACACAGTACACGTTTCTTGAATAGGGGAATGATACTTCTTATCTGTAAATTATCCCAAAAATGAAGACATCACAGCCTCAAAGTCTATGAAAGTATATGTCTACCAAACTTTTGAACATACTGAACTGAATTATTGCTGTGTAATTCTCAATTTGGCCAAAGGAGGAAGATAACATCCATTAAAATAAAGTATGGTTCTTGAGTACCTACGTGTGATTTAGCAGAATGAGTTTCTTGACCAGGTATCGAGGAAACTGTTATGTTATTCCAAGACTGTTTTCAGCGTGATAGTGTATGGAGATATCCTACCGTGACGATAATAGTTCGAAGAAACACGAGAGCGAAACCCATTTATAAGCTATAATTTAACTAGAGACCTAAACCAACAGCCAGCCGGCCCACGACAGAAACGTGCAGGAGGTGCGAAGCGATAAATTCTCATAATTCACTTATGGCGAATTCCGAACCCGGCCTAACGAAGGCAGGAAACCGAGAAGGGACCAGCTTCTGAATATGGATGCGCTTTCCCAGCTTTGCATCTAGTATACGATTTTGTAGTATTTGCCAATGGGACACTTAAACCCTTCATTTGTACACAAATGTAGCTTCCACTTCATTCAATATCTGTTCGCTATTCTAGATTCTTGTATAAATAGTATCTACACGAGAAATACGTGAAATTCTTTAAATAAATTTGTAGAACTCGAGTAACTGATACAGAAAAGAATCCACAATCTATGTTACATGATCATATGAATATTTTATGACCATATTGCTGCGATCATAACTTGATCAAAATGACTGTAATAAAATCGCAATATGCGATATTGAAATTCCGTTATTCACTCGAAATATCCAAGAGCTCTCATGTCCTTAATTTATTGGTTCAAGCTAACAAATTTTCAGAGGGAGAAGAAGTGTTACTTCCTTGGATCTGCGTTGCATACATTGTTCAGTTTCGCACGATTGCTATCTTCAGAAATAGTTGATTCTTCACAGATCACCATTGTCGAGAAGCACCTCACCCTAATATCACGCCCATATTTGTTGTTTCAGAAACAATGCTAACGTGGTGGTGCCGCCCACTGTTCCAATGCATAAGAAGGAACCTCATGAGAATATCGCGAGGATCGCGAAGAGATATCTGGACGACAACATGCAGCAGGCGTGGATCAATCCTCGTTTAATATCAATGGTGAGAGATTGTGATAATTCAAACGTTACCTTGCATGTTTACATCGTCAAAAACGACGTATCATGGATCAATCGAGTACGCCCTTTGGCATGATTTTTAAAGTGGGACTGAATAGAAAAATAAGAAAGTTTGGTATCAGGGACATGGTTTAAAATTTACTCGCTAAAATTTTACAATTTTTAAAATCAACTTTATTGCCTCAATTTTTTCATAACGTATCATGAGAAGCATAATACCATATTTTTAAAGTGTTCTAACCCGTCGACAATGTGCCAATTTTCATAAATACGGGTGCGCCAATTTTGCCGCTGGCCGTATTCGCTGCGTCTCCCCTATTATATAATTTTACGGCAATGCGAGACAAAAGCTTGCATTTTTTTAATTTCAAAGACTTTGGTAGCCACTCTCTTTAGCAAAATAATCAGAAATGAGAGGTTATTTAATCAGAATGGAAGCAGAGGAAATAACAAAGGAATGTGTAATCATTCGTGAATTTAAAATTAGAGCCCCTTGGTGTGGCGATAAACAGCGAAAATGACAAGTTTACTCCCTCTGGCCCCACCCCCAACCTCCTGAGCTCACTTTTCGAGTTAATCACATCAGGCAGTCAACCCTCTGATTAAAACGACCCACCATCCCCTCTTTATTATTATTGTTATTAGAGCAGGATGGATATAGTTATAGAGAATGAGGATGAAGAACGCCGTTATATCACTATATATACACGAACATCTTCCTAATCGCCAGAACTTTCGAGGTTATTAAATGCCTGATGAGTCGGGAAATGAATCTTGTTTCGGACCGCACCTTAATTAAGTTTCCTCTGGTTATCAATTGCGTGAGTGTATGACTTATATGTCCAAGAAAACAGGTCTGCGATTCTTGGATATTAATTCAAGCTGGCACGATAAATAAATAATGAAAGGATATTATTACAAAGTTAACGAAGAGATCAATATCAATTTAAGGAAAAATAATTTTTTGAAATCAAAAAGGATATTTTGATCTATTATAATGAATAAGCTAACAGGAAATTGGTTATTAGAATTCGTAGATCTTCTTTTAGGAAGAAGAAAATTTGTTAATCAATCTTACATTTCTTTGCTTCAGTGATGATTGACGATCAGATTGCAAGGGATAATCGATCGGTTAGGCGATCGTGTTCATAAAGCAAGTGGATATACATGTCTTGAGATCGTAAATCGAGAGCCTTGTTCCTTGTATACAAGAGTATCGACTTGAAGCAATTCAAACGCGGCATACGCAACGAAGTTATTATGTAAGATCGATGTAATGCGTTCTAGAATTAAGGGAGGCGAGAAACGGGCAGAAATTACAGGGAAAGGAGAAAGAGGAAGAGAAGGAAATAAAAAAGTGAAAAATAAAATAATGAGTTCACGCGAAGTTCAGGCCAGTCTTTCTCAATTATGAAAGGGGTACGAATCTGTTCTACCGACAGTAATTGCTTTCCCCTTTAAGATAATGATGCACGCGTATCGTGTATAAAAGTTAAAGCATTGCAATTTTATATTTGCAAAGTTCAGTATTTATTCTTCCTGTTTATTTAAAGTTCTCTTCCCTCTTTCATTCAGTCTCCCAGAATTATTGAAAGATCAGCAGTATTTTCCAATCGTCGAGTGAAATTTTCAGCACACTTGAGCAGTGTACATTTTAAAAATTCGAAAAGTACGTTTCAGGGAAGTGGTGCATGATTTACACTATGAAACGACCACCACTTGGTTATAATGAGACACTTGGGCTTCGCTCATTTTCTACAAGCAACAACTTGCAGTGACTATATAGTATTCCTCGTTTCAAGGGTTTTCAATCCAAAATTCATATATTACACTCAAATTTACTACTATCTGCAATTTTCATGAATATCTAAGAAATGGCGCGTGTCGAGATTCTAGTGAGTGAACAGAATTAACGAGATGTGAATCCGGAACAACTTTCAAATCCCCAAATGTGCAGTAGACGAATTTGCCCAATTAAGAGCTTCAAGAGTAACTAGTAACAAACTTATGTTAGTTTTTTGGAGTTCAAGTAATGAGAGCTGAGGTTATATTTCTTCATCTACTTATCCAGTTCGGCCAAAATTGCAACCAAATAAGAATCTGACGAATTTTCATTTTAATTGTTCATTACGGCGCTGTTCGTTCCACTTTGCTAGTACTTTTTGTGTAACTTTTAAAATTGAAGGCAAACGAAAGTATTCACTTTCACAAGTTTTGAAAGTTAATATGATTTTATTTTTATTTTCACTCCTTTTTTATAGTCTCGTCTTTATCATTAATCATCCAATTATTAAAATAAAATTCGACACCTTTTAAAGTAACCAACCAATTTTTTTGATGAATTATGAATATTTTTCAACATCTAGATTAATGTTGATCGTTCGAAAGATGAGCTTTCTCTCTCACTGTACGTCATAACCATCGCTCAATTATTAACGATCAGAAAGGTAGTTCGTGAAAACATTTTACACCCCAAGGCAATATTAAAACTTATTATACAGATCAGGTTCCTCCATGTATTCTCCTCCACTTCAGGTAGTTCAAATCCGGGTTGAAAGTCGAGACAAAAAGTTCAGATGCAGATATAATACAACCGGAATCCGTAAATCCTTACTTAATAGCGTTAATTATACGATGCAGGAAATGTGGGTAATTAACGAGAAACGATTTTATGATAAATGTTGAATCTCGAATACAAATAGAAGCACACAGCAGTTCTTTTTGTTGTAATTTTCAGTTGGACTGAATTTAACGGGATAATTGAGCCAGATAATTAGTACTTAATTAATTGACACCAATATGATCAAATTGATGCAATTCTAATATAAAATTCTTTAATTGCTGGAAGTTTATGAAGACCTGAAAATTTGGCTTTGGAATGATAGGAGTTGAGGAAATAGAGTGAGATGATGTGCAAACAGCCTGAAAGAAAGGAATGGACTACAAAGAGTCAAGAGTGGAAAATAAGTACGAAAAATAGAGAGTGAAATATGAACATACTTAATTTATGAAACGAAGAAAGGCGAGAAATCGTCGTCACTGTAATATTCACTTTTGTTCGCTTCATTAGCGCTGCACAAAAGTAGCTTAAAATAATTGAGTCTACCTCGAATAATAATAGCCATTCTTATAACCCATTCCAACGACTGCAGATTCTTCTCTTATTATTTCAGTTTCACACATTCGTAGTGGAGAAAATCATTTTGTCTTCCATTTATTCCACTCAAGTTTATCCATTAACAGTTACCTGCAATTAGCAATGATAAAATCATAATTATTATAACTTAAATATAATTTTCTTTAAAAAAGACGAATTTCGGTCAACGTAAGTTGATCCACACATTGAAATTTACGAGCCGGTTATAAAAGTTGGAAGTGAAGATCCAACTAGGAAAAAATGACGATGTCTTGGAACAGTATGAAAGAATCAGTCGTAAAAACTATGAGCGAAGAAGCTAAGTGACAGGAAAAAGTTGTAACTTATACGGTTAGTATTTTATGAGAGAGAAATTTATGAGGAAAAGTGTCGGGTGTTATCATGAAGCTGTGATGGGCATTCAAGAATAAAATAATAAAAAGAGTGAAAATAAAGAATATGAGAAAATGGAAAATAAACGAGAATAGAGTCCTAGAGACAAGCTCGTAGAAGTGCTTTATTTAATTTCAGACTCCAGTTGGTCAGAATGCGTAGTAAGAGTGCAAAAGACAAGAGGGTGATAATAAAACGTCCTGGGAAATGTTGTACTTAAAACAACATTCCTTTAATCTTCATTTTTGCCAAGAAATTAAATGATGCTGTTAAAAAAAACAATTACTTGTCTGTTACAGTGATAAAATATGAAGCAATTGTTTTTTTTTATAGTACAACATTTTCAGTAATTTAATACCTATCGTCTAAGAATTTAGAACTAAAGATCAAGAAGCATTGCAACAGATGCTAGGGTCGGTTTAAACTTTCAAGTTTTTGAATCCACAACAGCGTTAAGTCTTTAGACCGTCCAATGAGGGAAGTTTGCACCCCTTGAATTCACGGAAGCCGTGCTATTAATTACGTCAAATTTTGACATAATTCAGTCCGAGTTGCTCCAGGCAAAAGGGGTTAATCTCTGTCACGAAAACTCAGTAATACGTGACAACACTTGTCAGAACAAATTCACCCCTACCACAACAATTTTCCACGCACTGTAAATTCTCCAATAAAACAGTTCTAATTATCGTGATTTAAACTTCAATGCAAACAAAAAGCGTTTTTATAAGCAGCGTTCACAAATGTTCACGATGCTTATCGTGAAAATGTGTTTCTTATATAACTTAAAATAGATATCTTTTAAGATGTAGAAGCATTGTCTGAGCTTCCGGAAATATAAGGGGGAAAAAATCTGACATATTGACTTGAATTTTGAACTTTTGAATTGAGAAACTTTGAAAAGCCTGTCTCGAGTTGAGATTAATGTTACATAAGCATAAGAGGGTTGCCTAATTCACTTCGGGAGTCGCGATCGACTTCTGACACGTGCTTGGCTATTCAATAGGAAACTATATAAGAGAAGTGTTTTCTCCCTTCTTCATGTTTTCAATAGCATCTTTCACACAAATCGATATATTTATCCTTGAGGTTCGAAATCAACATCTTGAAGGTTATTTATCTAGAACACTAGTATAATTTCTCCGCCATCCCTAAACAGTCTGAAATACGTAATTTAGTTAAATTAGAGACAATTGTCTCTCCTCTTGAGCTTTCATGACATATTTTTTGTTTAAATTATTTAGTCCGTAAATCTCAGCAAATGACTCAGGAAGTTTTTGCATTTGAACCGTAAAGAATGAAAAATAAGTTGGTGGGAACTTTGAAGAATAATATTTATGCGTGTGAATTCAGTCAAGTGTGCCTAAAATCGTGGTTGCAATTTTTTTATAGCCTCTCTTAAAATTAATGTCATCCATTGAAGAATTCTCCTGTTGCCTATGAAGAGAGGGGGATGAGGGGGTTCCGGTTGTGAGAAAGAAAAAAAGAAATCACAATCCTACTCTTTTCGCACGGTGGCGTTAGTCCCCTAAAAAAGATTCGGGTCATTTGGTAAAGTGCTACTTTGCGTCGCGTCGCATGAAAAAGGCACCGACGTCTTTCATGGCCCGCCAAGCGGCAGTTACTCTCATAGTCAGCGTTTTCTTCCAATTTCACCTTTCGCCTGTTACGAAGATGTACCGAATTTATTCTACTGTGGAAAATATATTCGCCATCGCTTTGATCAGATGTTACTCGAATTTTTGTACTTTCTGAATATCGACCCCTCAACTGCGACTCCAACGATAAAAGTCATTTAATCAATTTAAAAAAATTAGTAAAGTTCAAATTGTGAAAAACAGAAAGAGAATGTTAATTAAGCAAATTGATTTCTTTCCGCGCGACTTCCGTGGACAGGAGTTGAAATTCAATTAATCAAATCAAGAGACTTCTCTTCACGCGCCCGTTGCAAAGCAATTAAAGGGCAGATAAATGGGCCAGAGCACCGCGAAAAATAAGTCCATAAATTAACAAAGCTCTTGCGGAACCTTCCCATTTCCTTTACACAACACTTTATCTGTCTTTTTTTATTCCTCGCAACGGTATTCTTCCTCGAGCCACACGCCACGCGGATAACTTATGGCTTCAAGAACGCACTATGCATTTCCGAAACGATTACGCGCCAGAGATTTTTAAAGCACCCACTTTTTCGCACCACCAGTCACTTTCTAACGGTGAAAAACTTCTTAAAGTTCTGTTGGTCTCGTAAAAAAGAATAAGGAAGGAAAGAGGAAAATAGGGAGTGGGGATTCCATTTTGTTTCGAGGAAGTACTTTTTTTTTCGTGTACATAACACGTGAGGAGAATTTGGGATTTCAAAAATCGTTGAACCACTTGGATAATTTGTAACTTTTGTTCAATTTTCATTCAAAGGCTAAAATATTGAATATGTTTTACATCGTTTTAAAAGATGTAAAAATAAATAAATTTACTTCGAAGTATTCGATTAAAAATCGACACCTATTGGAAAATTCATCTGAAAGCCTATTCTTGCCTTGTTTATAGCCTGCAGAGCTGTCGATTTTTATCTACAGGTAATAAAAAAATTTACGTTCGCTTGCAGGGTAGATAGTCGGATCGATTGTTGAGACCGATAGATTTTGCGTTAAGTAATCGGAGCGAGCTTTCCATGATAATAAGGCGTAGATGCGTAATTTTGAAACGAGGCGCCTTCTCGTTCCCCCATAAAATTCCATCAAAATCCCTGACAAATCAAATCCCGTGAAAACCGGTTGTAAATTAATCCAGAAGCCTGGAAGCTGGACACCCCGGGATACGTAACTCGTGTCGTTAAAATGCCAACAAGGAACTTTAGGGTAGATTTGATGGTGGTGCCATAAAGACTGATGGATATGGACTTCTGTTTAATATCTTACGAGTTTTATACAGCTTCCACGTAAAAACAATTTCATCTGCGTGGTTTACAACTTCTATTGGCAGATTAAGTACATAGGTGTGCAGTGTGCGCATTTTTCAATTTTAAAATTGAATCTTCTAAGGCAAGTTTAATGGAAATTTGATGCTTATTCTGAGGAGATGTTTGAAAATTGGAAATTTGAGATGAAAAGTGATCTTCGAAGAGAAAATTAAATTTTTATACCAGAACATGAAATTCGTTCTAATAAAAAAGTTTACTGATATTTTAAACAATTCTCTAACATCAAGCGAAGCACGAAAAAAGTATCATAAAGGCTTTAGGTCGAATAACGTTTCGGTATCAGGAAATATTACAAAACTACAAGAGCAGAAGTAGAAAAATGAAGGGGAAGCAAAAACTACGAAACGGATTGCCTGGCAGGTCGAGTAACGGAGGGAAAATGGAAATCCATGTGCGACAAACACTACCACCAGACAAAGAATAAATTATCTTGAATCCAGTAGGCGAAAGAAATATGACGTGACTTTCTACGAATACTGAACTTTTTTCTCTTTTCGCCAGGATCATTAAGGTTTCGACGATTTGCGCTCAGAATACAACTGAAATTGGCGAAGGAGATGTAGACCGATTACTGTATCCATTAAAAAACATTTAGGCATGACAAAGACAGCAGGTGATTTTTCAAATTTTCTGATACACATATTTCTGAAAACATCAGTATAGTGACTTGAAATATTTTCGTTTTTAGTTGAGAATTCTGCAGAATCGATTTCATAATGCAGCTGGAGTCCTTGAGAATCTGCGCAGCCATTTTTCTTCAACTAAGAATTCGTGGGGAGGAAAGATACGTATAAGTCGGATATTTTCTGTAAGTAGTGGGTAGTATCTTAAATACTCTTTGAGGTCAGCGATGAGAGAGGCGGAGAAAGGAATATAGGGGTCTGCAGAAAACGGAAAAATTTACGGCCACTTTATTTCTCATCGGACTAAGAAAAAAAGGGGATGAGGATAAGGAGGCTGGATAAGTTGAGTCAGACGACCGGATCGTTCGAAATAAAGGGTGGCCCTTTGTGGTTACAAGTTACAAACAGAGAGGGAAGTAACATATCTCAATCTCCCTTTGTCATCAAACCACACACGGATCTGATATATAGAAAGAAATTAGAGGTCCTCAATGTCCCTTAAGCTCCTAGTTGTCGTTGGCGCCGAGCAGGCGGGTACCCTCAGATTTTATTCGGAAAGATAATTAGTGTTGATACCAAGTATTAAGTGGTATGATTGTCGTAATAGTTCATCATTTAGAGCAAGGTATTTAAAAATTATGAGTCGTGATCATAACTTTATTTGACGATTTTGATGTCTTCCTTTTTACACAACTTCAAAGATAAATCAAAATATTTCCTGGATGGTTAACTTATGACCCTAAAGACGCCCTTCAGACGGTTCGTATCCCCTTGCTGTGTTTATGTGCCATTTTCCGGAACAGTGAAATAATCGTCTTCTATTAAATCTTCTCAGTTGTACTTCCAACTCTCCCTTTTCTAATATCATATGCAGCTTTATTGAAGCGACGATATATATCATGAAAAAAAGATGAGTGAGCTTTTCCTGGTTCTAATAACAATAAATCATTAATACCATGCTTCAATGCTTTCAAACATCTTTATGCTTTTATTTTCCATCTTATGATTATTTATATCACCTGCAACTACAATTCTGATCATTTAAATTAGGCTTGTTGCTTATAGCTTAAAGATATCATGGTTCGGTTGATGGATAGCATATGCAGACAAGATTCGACTTTAATAATTATTTTGACAAACAAATGCCCTCTGCATCGTCATCCGGTATGAAAATTCCAGAGGCACCCCAGCGTTGAGAGGCAGTGACGGCTGATTGAAAAGTTAGTGCGTCCCCAATCGACAAGATGAGTCCTCGGAATGAAATCAGGGTGTCGAAAAGGGGGTGGCTGGACTGGGAGTTCAGATCCGTTGCGGCGTTTTTCTATCGGTCCATTAGTCAGTATTGGGGTTGACTTCCGCAGGGGTGAAACTTAAGTCACGCTCAATCGTTTCGATTCAACACGCCACTTGATTACATTGAAAATTCCTTTACCCAGGTTCCGCTCTTTTATAATTGCAGTAAAAAATGAAACTGTTTACCTGAAACCATGAAATCATTATACATACCAAAGGTGCATATTTCTGATAATATTCTCAAAGCAGAGGTAAATTATGGTATCATCATGCGGAAAGCAGAGGCCAAATAAAATCATGCACGTGGGTTGCGTACGAAACGAACGATATCGGTGAAAGTGCGTGTCACGGTGCAATTTGTCGTAAAACGCAAACACGTGGTCTGGAAACGCAGCAAGCAGGGCAAGGGAAAAGAGATTGATCACATTAACGACATTTTCACGTGATGCCTCGAACCCAGAAGCGAAACGAGAAGCATAAAAATGGTGAAAAAATCAGAACGCAACTCAGCCGCAGTGCATTTAACAAATCGGATTAAGAGGTCCAATTAGTGGATTCAGGACAGTGGACCGAACGACACCCAATTTACTGCAATGCACCTGCAATTAATGTACTAATTGATTCAGAGACGAGATTTACAATTATTTACTAATTGACGCTTTTTGCATTCTGATTTCAATTTCAACTTGCGCGAATTAACCGCTAACCTTCCGTGAAAACTCTTTGTACTTAAGTCAGAGTGCAATTTCAATTAACAGCTACTTTATTCGCAAGCAAATTTAATTTTAGATTCCATTTTAAGTGCTAGTTTTAACTTTTTTTTAAAGAAATATAGAATAGCGATGTGATGAGTCCTTTTACGATGGATACTTGATATGTGTAAATATGATTTTTTAGCACTGGAAGATATTTGAGAAAGAAAAGATGCTTTAAAAAAAAAGCGAACAATGAATCAAAAATGAATTTCAAATGCGCGAGAGGAGTGACTTCTTTGGATTTTGTTTTAACGAACTGCCATCTGGGTAACGCATTTCACTCAGTACGCACTTTCAATCTTGGATGCTTCTAGGCGTATTCTTTTTTCTGCACCGTCATGAGGGTGTAAAATAAGAAGAGTTTCCAAGAGTCTTTTTTTTCCTTTTCTCTTACGAACTTTACGAACGTGGGCTTTCATTTCTAAATTCTTCGTTCGCTGGAATCTTGTGGTTGCATAAGAAAAAAAAATAAAGGGGGAGGCTACAGCGCTTTATTTTGCTATATTATGCTGACCTAACACGCATGCAGAAACGCCATAAAACCACCTTAATGGACGCGACTATCATACCCTTGCACACGAGCGCGAGGTGCAAGAAAGTGAACCGCACCCTCTTGTAACGAGTCTCGTTTGAATTTATCGCTAAGTATGCACGGAGGAATTTTACTCAATATAAAAAACGGATCTATTTTACTATGATGAGGAAAAAGTCTTTTGATAAGGGAA
>JAUEJJ010000004.1:1018912-1033873 GCA_032164275.1 Synergus coniferae
TCAAGTCCAGCTTAAATGCTGCTGGTGCTTTCTTTCAGAACTATCATTTCATAATTTCATGAACACCGAGACGAACACTTAAAGATAAGATCCCTTCATATATAACACAGAAAAAAAAAGGTCTAGTTTATGTTGCAGGCTTAATTTAAATTACCTTAATTTAAGTCCATTTTTAGTCCTAATGCTAGATTTATGTCCATCTTAGTCTTAAAACAAGAGCGCAAAGTCTTGTTTTAAGAATAAAACGGTCTTACTTTAAGACTAAGATGGACTTAAATCTAGCGTTAAGACTAAAAGGATTAAGGTAAGTTAAATTAAGCCTGTAACATAAACTAGACCTTTTTTTCTGTGAATGGATCACTTTTTAAAAAGAAAATACTATTTTAACTAAGTAACTATTTTAACCTTGGATCTTAATTCTCTTCGCGCAAGGAAGGGGAAGCGGAGGAAGTAATTTATAAGAAAAGGTTAAAGAAAAAAAGGAGAAAGTGGAGTCTGTGATTTCGAGTTCGAACACAGCTTCTCACAGCCATTTGCGCATCGTATATCGGCTAGCCCTCAGGTTTCGAGGTGCGAACCGGTTTCGCACTGGTTTTGCTTTAGGATCCGCGAAATTTCTGATCTCTCGCCTCTCACCCCATTTTTTGTTCAAGGGATTCTCTTTAGGACCCCCTCTGACCTAAAAAAGAATGCAGTTCATGAGTAAAAAGTAAGACAGCGTTATGAACATATTTTTATATTTTTCCTAATTTGAAAATTGTAAAATTTATTTTTATTGTTTAATGTTAAATCAACTTTGAATTTTAACCCTAGGTCCGGATTCTTTCGTCATTCTATAAAATTAACCTCCTATTATGTCATCATTTTTGTCTCGTTTTGGACTAAAATCTCCCTTATCAGTAATTCGGGGATATAAATCTGAGGCGGTACTTTCTTCGTGGAACAAACCCAGAATTATTAATCGTAATTAAAGGGAAAT
Source organism: Synergus coniferae (assembly GCA_032164275.1). NCBI lineage: Eukaryota > Metazoa > Arthropoda > Insecta > Hymenoptera > Cynipidae > Synergus > Synergus coniferae. The sequence goes on from JAUEJJ010000004.1 coordinate 1,019,892, forward strand.
TTCACCGATCCTCTCGAGATTTCACGTTCAAACTCACCTTACATACTGTAATTTTTGCCTTACTCCTTTTTCTTGTTTGATAAGTGATCGCTCGCGGCCAGTTTCAAACGCGGCGCCATTGAATTTACGACAAGCACCTATAACGAGAGAAAAAAGGACTTTAAAGAAAGAAAAAGTAAGTTATTGAAATATAATAGCAGAGCTAGTTATAAAATTTAAGTGGTCAGGAAACAATTATGTTTTAGGTTTGAAAGGGTTCGCTTAGCATAAATAATTCTTCCTTTTAGGGCGCCTTTTACTGATGTTTGTGTTTGCTGTACCAATTGAAACCATTTAAAAATTAATGACCAGTCATAGGTCGTTTAATTGTCTGCTGAGGAAAATCAGTTATTCGCAATCACATCATAATCATACTTTTTAATTATAAAACGTTGGTGAGTGGATTTTTCTACCGAGCGAGTAAAGTAAACGAATGCAAGAAAGAAAGTAAGAGCCGACTGCAAATTATTATCCGAGGGCTGTTTTAGTTCGCATAAACTCCACAAAGACAGAGCTTCTCTGTTGAAAGCATTGAAATACAATGCCCGCATAATAAAGTTTATTTCGCTTGCGTAATTCTGCCATTTTCTCGGTCTAAACTACTTTCTGACCATTTGAGTTCAGGAACTGATATCAAGAATTCAAAAACAAGCTTCTATCGTAAATATGAGCAATTATTCAATCAAAAGTTACAATTAAAAGATTTGCTTATTTATAAACATTTTTAGGATATAAATAATAGCGTTTAAATTCGAAATAAATGCTCAGAGACAAAGACTTGCAATTTTGGACAAAGAGATTTGGTTATTTTATTATTTCAGAGAGTATATCTCGGAAATCCTGCATGCTAGTCAACCCATTTCAATCACATTAGAATCGTTTGAGCAACCAAATGAAACTTTTCACTCATTTTGCTTCTGGCTTTGTTTGCTGTATTATTATGTTCCACTGAATACAATGCACATCATTTTAGCTTTCGCTCTCATCTTTTTCGAGCAGAATAAGGTTATTATCATGAAAGCATGCTATCAGAGATTTCATGATATTCAGAAGGTATTGCTTTTGCTCAACCGTAATAATTCTAATTGAAAGTTAATTGGAAATAAAGGGAATATGTCAAAAAGACATAAAAGATTCCGAATCTGATTACAATTATGCATAGTTCTACCCTCTTTCACGAGTTTCTTGAAGTCTCCAAAAAACAATAAGAAGGCCACCCAAATTTGCGGATCTGCCTCAAAATTGTTTCCCTCCTTCTCATGAAGGGTCGTTAGCTTGACAGTTCGGGGCCATGTGTTTCTTTAGAACAGCCCGCTTACAGATTAGTATTGGCGTGCATGTGTGACTGACTAACCACAGATGAAGTGATGTACTCGTGCGCAGTGCAACAGACATGACGGGATGATGGAAAGACAGAGAGTGAGCAATCTCTTACGGTTGAATTTATCCCACTCGGTGAACTCTCTCGATCACTCTGAATAATCATCGCACAACAACAGCCCTCGCTTCATCGCCTTCAACTCCAAAGAAACAGGCTATCCTTGCAAGGTAGAGAGAAAACAAGAGAGATAGAGCAAAAACGAATAAGTGTTGGGGTGAAAGGATGAGGAAGTTAGGGAGAGGTGTCTGATCTCAACACGACTTCACTCTGCAGGGGAAGATAATAAAAACGACGTCAAAAGGCAGTTCGAATTCTACCACAGCATCCAACAGAACGAACTGACGAAAAGTGGAAGGAGGCTACAGAAAGAGGGCACAGGATGAACAGTCAGCAGATTGCTACATAAACATTTGCCGCCCCGCAATATCGAGGCGTGACCAATAGGAGGAACACGAGAAGAAGAAAAACAGACGTAAAAAATGAAGGGCACGAATTTTGAGAGGCTTGGCTCGTTCCATCGATACCAATATTTTAGATTTGCGACAAGAAAATTTAAGACATTTACAGTTGTCAAAATTCTGCTTAAATGATTTTCCTACATTTTTACAATTATTTCAATGAGTCTATCAGATTCTGTAGAAATTTACCTTTAAAACGAGACCAAGAAATTTAAAAAATGTTCATTATTTCGAAAGTTATCGCTATTTTTATAAACTTGACAAAGTGAATTTGATAAATTGTTCTAAATAAGCTAATTCTATTGATTATTCTTACAAAATAAGATTCTAATGCTCTTAAAAGCATTGTGCTAAAATGAAACATCTTTCCTTTGTTTCAGATAAATATGGAGGCAGTAACATCGACCGACTACGATTCCTCGAACCTGAGTCGCAACTTCAACCAAGTGGGCTTCAATACCTACAATTATTCCCAATTCGAGGAGAAATACAAACCCCAGCAGTTCTTAAAATACGGCGACGAGTACCTCGAGTACGGTAAAAATTCAGTTAGAATGGGTTTGAATTCAAGATCGACGTCTCGTCATCCCCAGGAAGTATTTGCCAAGTGCGGGCAACGATATCCGCGAAGTCACTCCCAGCCGGAAAAGCAACATCACCAATCCTACGAGACAAGATCCAAATCCCAGGACTCTCGAGAATTGACTTTCTATCAAATAGATCCGCCCCTCATGCATGAAAATCAGCATGCCAAGTCCCATCGATCTGCAGACAAAATTATCCAAGGAAATAATGAATTAACCTTCTATGAAATAGATGGTCCACAGTATCAGGAAAAGAAGGAAGTGAAATTTTGTCAACCGGAGAAGGTAGAGAAAAGGGACAAGGTCATTTCGTCGAAACATAGTCATGGAAAATTGGTTCATCAGGAACAGAAAACGCCTAGTTCTCAGATGAACAAATCTCAAACAGATGCTAGTGAAAACCAGCTGCCCAATTATACTAAAAATCAAAATGGCTTGTTTGTCGAACCTCCGAAGTATAGACCTTTTGACAGACCTCCCAAGTATCAGGAGACTCCACCAAAATCTGAACCACCACCGAAATATCATCAGGATCCTCCAAAGTATTGCGAGGTTACGAGGAGGCAGGAGGAACTGAAGCAAGCACAGGTAGGTCGATGAATAAATTAATTTTATTTTTATTTAAACTAAAAACGTGTCTTCAGAATTGCTAGCCTCTTCCAATTATCAAAACAAAAGAACTCTACATAAAACTGGCTCAAAACCCAATGGATTATAAATTTAATAATTGTTTGTTTACAGTGTAATCCAAGTCTTAAACACTTCCGATTGACTGATCACCGATCCTTATCATTTGCAGGAGGAGAGAAGCAGACGAGCGACCACGGGAATTGGGGGTGGCAGCGTTGTTGGTGCAAGAGGGGGAAACGTGCATACAGTGGAGGCGCCTTCTAACATGGCCAGTATCACGCCGACAGCGCGCGAAGCAACACGGGGGATTGGTGTTGCGTCTCGTCAGCTGAAAAGTCAAAAGACCTCCACTGCAATCATTAAAGATGAACCCTCAGCCCCGAGAGATGACCTCGAGTCCTCTCGAATTGCCGAGAGCGTAAAACCTCCTCACCCTTCTGCACGTTCTACCACTTCCGGTGGTACCGATACCAGCTCTGATAAGTTCAAGGGCGCCGTGGATTCCCTCCTCAAGACCAGTGAGGCCACCCAAGGTCGACTCAGTGAAAAGTCCATGCTCAAAATAGAAAAATCCAAAATTCCGATCGACCTTGGGAAATCAAAAATTCCCGTCGATCTCGGGAAACCCAAAAACTCGATAGACTTTGGAAAACCCCTGGAGAAGATGAAACCTGTACAGGATTCTGTTTACAAACATGAGGCTTCCAAGTCGAAAATCAGTCATGAACCTCTGGCTTACGGTGGATACAAGGTCGAGAATATTAAATATTATGGAGAACTTAAAGGATATGATTTTAAGTCGTATGGGAATATTGATAAACCTCCTGCTTCCGCGCACGAAAAAAGTCATCAGCACTCTTCATCGGAGAAGGGTTACCAAGTAAATCATGATAAGTGTCCGGTCAACAAGTCCCTTCAGAGTTACGCGAAGGGTGGCCAGTCGGAGAAAAGTGTTTATAGTGATAAGTATGGTGATCATTATTATGTTAGAGGATCTCATGTGAAACCCCAGAATCCCTATCAAGTGTACCAGGAGAGCAAGTACTCATATAACGTGAGTGGGACACCAGGAACACCAGCACAGGCGAGCGCAGCCGCAGCTTTCTTCGCAAGGTGAGTCACTTGGTTCTGATTTTGGATTAGGTATTTCTGGAAATGGTGCTTTCGCATAGTTTCTCATAGTTTATGATGATACGTGTTTCCTTAGGTTAGCTAACTTAGCTAATTAGAGAATGATCTTGAGAAAGATGTTGATGTGTCTGAATTTGATGGCTTTCAATTATTAATCTAGAATTGATGACTGAAAATTATGGGTGTGAAATAGATGACAAAGTGGATCTGAAATTTTCTCGCGGAAATTAGTTGAAAATAGAAATAGGAGGCATGTTCATTGCTCATCTGTTATGAAACGAAACGAGGTTAATGACACTAACAGAGAAAATTTAAATGAGGATCTAACTTGAATTTTTTAAACCAACAAACTGAAGACAGAAAGGAGAGTCACTTAAGTATGATCAAATTACTCCCAAAGGAAATTTTATATCAGATTGGCTAAAAATTTACTCTCACTACACTCCCCCTCCTCCCAAGTAATCACTAAACTTATCAAATTTTAACACGTGATTAAAATAGAACGTAAAGTAGCTTTAGGGCTATTTTTTGTTTTACGATAAAGAAACCTGATCATTAAGAGTTGAAACTTTTGGTATCCGGGTCGTTTGAGTTGCTTCCTGGGAAGCTTTAACGAGATCTGAAAGTATTCATCGAGACTAACGAAGTTTGACTTGAGTAGAGCCCTTCTACAGTTTTTATTGCCGGCTGGGAATTTATTACTCGACTCTACTGCTGAAGGGATTAGCCTTACTTAAAGAAGTCAACAACGTGTATTTAAGAAACGACAAATTCGATGACAAAGTCGACAAAATCCGCAGAGTTGACAAACTTCCCTCCCATTTTCACCTACTTTTGAGAGCCAACGACTCTTTAAGAAAACTTTTTCTAGAACAAATTCCGAAACTTAAAACTCTTTGGCACCTCTGATTTTTATAACTGCGTCCCTTAATTACCTTTCTTTTTCACTTGATACGAAAATTCGATTTTACAAAAACCCATTTTCCCAATCTGAATTAGTAAGAAATTACTAATGAAATAGTACTTATTCTTGCTAATTAAAATTGAGAAAGCACTTTTATCTCGGTATCAATTACATTAATAAATTTTTATCATTTTTGTCGAATGCTCCTATATTAACGAGTTTCAATTAAATTCTCTTCGATCATAATTATAGGAAGTGATGGATTATTATTACAAATTAATTGAGAACATTTTTGAATTTTAATGAATCTGCAATTTAAATCAATCTTTGTAATTCCATTTTGTATCGAATTAATTTAGTGAGAAAGATTTATCAATTAAAATAATTTAAAGAGAGTTTTACTATTAATGTGGGATAGATAACACATGTGAATTATGAAAAGTGTTGAGGTTGTATGTAGGTAATGTTGATTTTCGAGTAATATCTCGTCATCTTTTTTACCTTTTACTTATGATTGAATGTCTCTGTATGTGTCTACCTATCTTTTACGAACAAGACTAAGCAGGATTGCGGAACCAAAAGGAGGCTAGAACTTAGTCAAAGGGACTTTCCTGAATTTCTGCCATCCCTTGCTCCACTGGAATTCATAATCCTTTCCTTTGACGTGGTTTTCACTTTCGTATCTATGTCTGATCCCTTCGCTTTCTGCAAAACACTGAACTGTATCTCTTTCTATTTTTTTTCGTATAGAATTAAATTCTTTTTTCTGTATTTATTAATTCAAATAATTTTTGCAACAAATTCAATTAGATTTTGTATTCCTCGGATTATCTATTTTGGTTGCTGTATTATTATTCATTCTAATATTATTTTTCAAAAAAGGCTAAAAGCCAATCATAGATTCATCTCGAAAGGAAAGACCGACCCTATAATTACCCCCTCTTCATCTACATAAAGTGACTGTCCGTAACCGATGATCAGAACTGTATCGTGAAATCTTAATGAGCGGAACGTGTTGGTCGATTATTAAAAATTGACTGGAAGCAAAATTACGCAAAGGGCTGAGGGTGACGGTAAAGTTAACGCGCGTGTAAGAGTGTAGTTTGTAATTATAATGTCGGACGGGCTTGCTTACGTGTTGCAATGCTCGGGTAATTATGTCACACTTGAGTTTTCATTTTAATCTCGTGGCGCTCGTTACTGGTTTGGTAACATGTCTACCACCTTCCCTTTTTCATTTCATCTGTTCTCTCTCTCTCTACTATTTCATTATTTTTCTTTTTTGTAACCTTTTTCTTTATATTTAATTTATTTTTCTTGAGATTTCGTTTCTACGGTCGCTGGTTTGTATTCATGTCTGCTGAAGTAATCCGACTACCGTGAGCAATATAACGATTAAAGCGACGCGACGCGAAATTGAAATTCCCCATTGAACGATTATCGCAAGACTGGATCGTTTTCGACGGAAATGCACTCGTCATTTGTTCCGGAATTCCGATAGGTATGATTAAAAAGTTAATCGCGAGGTGAAAGGTGTGGGATATTCTTAGTGGGAATTTGAAAATGTGTATTTTTCATCTCTTTAATTCATGCAATAAATTGACAAGAATACTGAGGATATAATACAAGTTTTGCAGTAATAAACGTTTGTGAGGAGTTTCGATTGCAGAAAAAAAAGAGACTAAAGGGACAGAAAGAAAGTTCAAAGAACCATTGAGCTTTTGTCCCTCAGCGACAAAAGATAAGAGAGAGAATCTCTTAAAAGCATTCCCAAGTATGAAAAGCATCATCAGATAAAAATCTTTCCTGGTCTGCTAGGGAATAAACTTGACAAGTTGGATGCACCGAGTGCGAGAAGTCGACTATTATCCCATTAAAATAAATGCAAAGTAGTATGACGTCTTGCTCGCGCGTCCACTAAAGTCTGAAAGGATTGGGAAAATGGAAAGGGGGGGGGAGGAAAATGGAAGATTGGAATAGGGGGTAGTTGAGAGCATTTACATGATATGAATATAATGGAGAGGGTTGGGTCGCCGACTCGACTACGAGCACTACCTGTTGAACGAAGAGTTCAGCCCCTCGGTGACCTACAAGGTATTCGGGGGTCGCGAGAAAAAAGAAAACCTTTCTTATATATTCTATTGAGGTCAGTTGACCCTCCTTCGGAATTTCGATTTACTTCCATTCAACGGAATTCAAATTTCAGGACCTTTTGCCAACTCCTCTCGAAATTCAAACGTCTTGTATGGTATAACTTAGGATTATTTTAAACATTAAAATTGACGGGTTAATTGCTTTTAAGTAATAATTGAAAAATATTAGATTTTTATTTTTTCAAATGAGCCTTAATGGTCATAGTAATCAATTTGCAGATAATTAATGGCGTAACGAGTATGTAAATTTTCAGAGGAGATAAAGCCTTCTTCTGTGCTTAAGTCACGCGATTTAATAATTTAATTACAATTTGTTAAATAACCATTTTTTTAAATCCTCTAATTGAAAACGTGAGATAAAATAAGAGAGTGTATATTTGTCTTCTTTTCACTTCTGACTTATGTCAGGAGTGCTAGAATATTGAATTTAGTGAGGATCTAATGTTTTACATCTCATAATTTATTCAATAGCCATATTCAATTTCTAAGACGGAAATTGTCAAGTTACCCAAATGTCTTATTTGAGAAAAGGCCATCAATTATTCCATCTGGTTCTAGATTTCTCTCTTCAATGTAATTCCTATTAGTTATTATTGTACTAATTTATTTTTAAGAAAAGAATCACATTTCAATATATTTCGAAAATATGACTCGATAAAATATCATCTTTAGATTTTTCATTTGAATTTTGCGTATCACGGTTGAGTAATGTTGTTCGACAGATTGACATCCAGGAACAGATTAAGAATCGAGTTCAAAAAGTTTTCACGCGGCACTGATCGACGTCAATCAAGATCTTTAATAGGATTTCAAGAAGATAATGTAAGCCGCAGGGATGACGTCCCTCAGGAAGATCTCTCAAGAACGAAATCGTCCACCCATAAATATGTATACACGCGAAAGCCTCGAGGAGAAAAACAGGTTTTCGGTTGCACTTCCTATTGAAACTTTAGAAAAAATTTAAGTCGTCAATTTTTTTTATTAAACTTTCTAATTCACATATATTTTTCTTGCTATATCGGCTTCACTATCTTCGTATTTCAAATAACAACAAATAACCAAATTGAAAAAACTATTCATCACGCGCTGTCAATTTTCCAATACAATTTTCAATAGATTTTCTTGATTTGACAAAAGAATTCCACACCTTCTCAAAAATCATGACATCGAAATCATTAACTATCCTGCATTACGTCGTAGGATGCGATCGGTATCAATTTTAGATTGGTGACCCTCACTCTGGGGGGTTCGACCGGTTCACACGTCACATGACACAGTGATGATGTAAGAAAGACGAAGAAGAGAAGAAGTAGAGTGAAAAAAGTATAGAGTTACGAGTCTCATATAATAAGAGACAATTTATTCCCCAATTATCAAAATCCAAGTCGATGTGAGAGTTCTACTATTTTTCCCTAATTATCTGCTGTAATTGCATATCATCGAACTGACAATTTTCCTGGGGAAATGTTGACAGTCGACGAAAGCCTTTCACTGAACTTTGCAACCGGAACATTTCAAATAATATGAAAATCCTGTCGGATCTCTTCCTATCAGTCTGCTTACTGAAGTTGTAATTTTTTAATTATCCGAATGTCTCTCTTCTATATTTGACATTTCGCTTCAGTTTTTTGTCATTACGAATTCAGTGATTTTTTTAAATGCTAATTACTTAGAGATGTAGTAGTATATGTAGTATATGTTATTTGGTGGGAAGTGAATCCTGACGTGGAAAGCATCAATGAAAGTAGCAAATTCTAGTATTTAAATAGCGAGGTATATAAATACGATTTGAACTTTAAATGACAAGAGATGCGTAATATCCGCGAGTAGGATCGTTTGGTGATCCCAAGAAAATCGTGTCTGACATTCGAATGAACCGACACCTGCTTCAAGATCCTTTCTCACAGCGTGGCGCCAGATCTCCTTCTTTCATTTGATTCCTCACCTCCCTCGATTATTCAGGATTCTTTAGAACGGCGTTATCGTCGCGTAGGAAGTAGACACGCGACACGAATCGAAATTAATCTTGACGTGCTCTTCTGATATGCCACTTGACTTGCTCTTTAAATTATTCTGCATAAGTGTTATTGATATTTCTTTTCATTATTTTTTATGATCATTCATTAAATTTCATTTGCTCTTATACAGGATGTCTACTGTCCTGGAATTTAAGGAAATCCGGGAATTGTCCAGGAAGTTCGTGAGCAAAATTTAATAGACACCCTGTTATATTATTTAAATCAAGATCCTAATTGATTTACAAACTGATCTTTTTATTGGATCAAATAATTTAACTCGAGCATTCCTCTTTCGTGCCTGCAGTCTGCTTGATACTATCTCTGCTTTTCCAACTCTTGAGTAAGTGCAAAGTTTACGAATTCCTGCTCCTGAGAAGTTTTTCCGAAATCTTGGAAAAAGCTTCCAGGACCAGAATATATATTTCTCTTTGACGGGCGTCGAGTGTCAATTTTCCGACGTATTCGCAAGAAAAACTCGGCATTTCAAAAGTTTTAGTTATAAGAGGGGCACTAGCAGGCCGTATAAAATTGAGCCAAGAAGACTTGCATTCACGATAAGAGAGACGGAAAAGGGCGTGTGCGACTCGCTTTAGAGTGTATTGTAAGACATCGTGATTTTATTGCTCCTTTATATTGCCTTCATGGTTCTTCTCCCCCTGATCCTCTATTTTTTAACTCCTTTTTTTATCCCATTCTTGCATCGATTCGTCCTTCTTCTTGCGCGCTTGTTCCAGTCGTGAGAATGATTCGAAACGTCGTTTTACGAGGCACTGCAGAGCTCGCGTTGAAATTGAAATTTCGCGAGATGTTCACCGAAGATCAAGTGCTGATCGGCTTCCCTTGGGATGAAATTTAATGCCGGTTTACTCGTGCTGGTCGCATGAGAAGAGAACTGAATAAATTTTTACAAGAAGTAAATTATATAAGAATTAGGAAAATTAATTTTTGCGGAACGGGGTATCTCCCTCCTTAGCTCAATGTATATTATATATGTACATATATCATTTTCTCTCTTTAGAGAACCCTCTATCAATTTTTTCACCCACAATGACACTAATCTTCGAGCTCGTCAATCGTCTAATAATACATAAGTACACTTATCTCTTGTAGTCGGAATAAAAGCCATTTCATTGGCTGATCATGCATCGTTTCGTAAATTTTTATTCCCTGTGCTAATTTAACGGAGCTCCAAATTCAAAGAGCACATCGTTTCATCGCGTACTAGTGAAATGAATACATCTCACCGGAGATCGAGCCAAATGAACGCAAAATACAAGTGCTTTCAACGTAACTCCAGAGTGCACACGAAGTCGCATTTTTTCCTCCACTGACTTTTTATTATCCCTAGTTCTGGCAATCGTGATTATACCACATTGCAAGCCGTCTGCTTTTTTCATAAAATTATACTCTCTCATGAACTTTGAATGTTTTCAGTTATCACTTAAATTCCAGACAGTTTTGTATCAGATTTATATTTTTTTGGAATGTAACGTAAAAGCGTAGTTACATGATGGGGAATGCGATTTTTTGCAACTGGAAACTCTCTCTTTTATGAAATATTCTAGGAGTATATTATTTAAAATGAAATTTTTGCAGTCGTGCTTCTAAATTAATCTTTATACCTCAACGTGTTAAATTGTTAAAATTAATCTGGTCTCTCTGACTTGACTGAACTTTCTGCTGGCAACCTATTCAAATATGAATAACCTCCCGAGAGATTTGCGAACTCAGAAATGATTTTGGTCTCTTTTCCGGGAATATTTCTTGGCCGTTCTTAAGGTTAAAATTGAAAATGAATTTTCCAGCAGGAATTTGAGTTGAGGCCTGAACGTGAATGCGAGCAGACGCGAGCACAACCGCACACGCCATCCCTCGTCCCTTGTAGACAGTGAAACCGATATTTAATTACGGGATATATTCAGCGACCCGGTAAAGAGGGGGAAAAGACTGGCTTTGTTTATGCGTACGCGACGAAAGGAACTTTATGAAAACACGCTTGACAATGGAACTAATAACGAGAAGCGCAATATGCTTTGTGGTGCTGCCACCAACCAGAATTCATATTTTTTTATACCTTTATATACATATACTGGTATATATCCCAAAGAATATAATCATAATTCATAAACCTACATTATGAGCGCCTATTCAGGCTTGGAGAAGAATCGAGAGGCCCGTAATATTCCTCGTTCTCTATTATTTTCCCCATTCACCTTTGTATCTCCTCCAGGCTCAGTTTCCAGAGCCTGAACTTAGTTTTGGATCTGACAAGTGCCCATTTTACGAAATTGTAGGGGATTATTCGACTTTTCCAAGCAATGCTTCTCTTTCAGTAACACTGAATATTATTTAATATTTATATTTATTAGCATTAGACATAGATCATTAGAGAGGCGTAGAGATTTTAAAATTAAGTTTATTTTCGTTTACATTGATTTTGAATGAATCAAAGGGGATATTAAAATTTCTTAGATTCAATTATAGATCCTAAGAAGGCGAGTAAACTGGCTTGATCGTTTAAAAGATTTGGATTCTTTTGAAAAGAAAGGAAATTTATACGACCGAGTTGAATAACAAGCCCATGGTGAGAGGACCATCTCGACAAAGTAATAGTTCAATTAGTAGAGTCGTAAAATGCAAATGTGGGCATGATATCCGGTTCATCTATTGTCGTTCTTTCACTCCCTTACTTATGAAACCGTAATCACGATTTGAGAGAAAAAAAGCATTGTAGTATTTTATGAGGATCTTCTACTGATAGCCTATTAAATTATGAATTATTTAGCTTCCTTATTATACTAACAAAAAATTTTAATTGATTATTTTTATGGGATAAGTCCTTAATTCCTCGTATTATTTATCCTGGTGAGCGATTCGTCACTCTGGCCACTCGATCAACGCCAAGGATTTCCGCCCATAGAGGATGAAAAGAAAGAGGAGCACCAAGGTGTCGAAAAAGTTAAAATTGATTAGATTATTATCAGTTTTTCCTTTTTATTAAAAAATAATTTCTTTATTTAAACTGAACCATTTTCCTCTCGATTTAGTAGTACTTCAGGTATTCCATGTTCTTTCAAATTGGAAATCCTCGTTCAGAAGCAAGTTCACAATTTCACATCCACACACTGAACGTCCCAATTTAATTTCTTGGCTCCTTTATAGAGCTCCTTGCCAAATAGAATCTACCAATTTTCACAAGTATTCGCTCTCCAAAGGTGTCTCTATGCCCCTAGAGGAATAGAAAAAAGAGTTCAATGCCACTCAGGTAGCACCAATGAAATTTTTATTTTTCCTTTTATTTTCCATGCAATTTTTATTTTTGTTTTTACGTACTTAGGGTAAGGAAACTAAACTTGCATTAGGCTTTAGCCATTTAGTTATAATCCAAATCAGGGGAGTTATAATCCAAATTAATCTTCACCAGAACTTAAAACTTATATGAAAGAATGAAATAGATATCGGTTTTAGAGAATACTTTTATTTAATGTAATATGGTATTAATATGGAGCTCATGGGAAATCTTTCACGTCACTTGTTACGAGAAGTTAGAGATTCTTACGATATGGGGACTGAAACGATTGGCGGATTGCCAGACGAATTAAGATCCCATTTGCTCCTCTCCAAGTCTGATGGATCGTTCGTCTATTACTTTGGCTAATCCTACGAGAGAGGCACACGTCGCGCCGTAGGAAGAAAAGGTCTCCCTTCATTTTTCATTGAGATTGATTGATTTTCCATTTTTTATGTACAGTCCACAGTCAATTACATTTTTTAATGAATTCTTACTTTTTAAAAATGAGAGAATTGGTAACATTTAAAAAGAGGAGGAAATAAAAATAAGGTTCTTGTGACATTAAGTGTTATTGGCGACGAGACTTTGGCCTGTAAGGAAATTTATAGGAATAAATTACCTCAGTTACATGTGAAATGGCCATTGCAACTTAAAGTATACTTATTTTCAATTTCTTTTCACGATCTTGGTGCGATCTCACATTTCAGATGGTCGAAGGTAAGATTTCAGTCGCAACACGTTTCGGTGCTACATTTTGTATTCAGAACTTGACTCGCTTTCGTAGCTGTTCGTGTATTACCGTACATATCGAAGCGACATCTCGCTCTACGAGCATTTCCGAAAAGGGCAATGGAAATGCACGAACGAAACATCCTAGGCTCAATGGTTCGGATATTTATTTCTTCACGGTTATATTCTCTTCCGAGTGATATTTCTTCCATCGTTATTCATGACGCGTGCCACCCAATAAAATCCAGTTAAAAAAATTCAATATCTCATATTTTCATGCTGGACTGCTTTTAAACGCAGATATCTTTTAGCGACATATACTTGAAACTCCAAGCATTCGTAGGTCGAGTCCCTGATAATTTCAGAAACTCATAGGTTGATAATAAATAGATGAGTGTTATGATACAGTTCGTATCCGTAGTAAGAAATTTCTTAACTCAGGTAGTTTACTATTTCTTTTACTATTTATCGCTTATTAAACTAAAGTGGTTCCGAATCTAAATGTGTACGATTTATGGTTTTCAGAAATCTGTCCCTCAATTGATTGTTTACTTTGATCGACACTTCCTCTTCGGCCTCGAATTGGCATCGTTTTGAATTCCTTTGAAATAGATTTAAATTTTAGAAATCTTTTTGATATCTCTTGAACACACAAAAGAGATG
>JAUEJJ010000004.1:1050275-1065388 GCA_032164275.1 Synergus coniferae
TATGTCGTACAGTTTTTCCATAATTATTTATTTTCCCGGAAAATAAATTAGTTGAAAAAATTAATGATGATTCGAACTGTTTCATTGTGAATCGATAAGCTTCCTTGCACAATGAGGCCCTTTAGGACTTTATTAACTGATTAACTAAAATCTGTCATTAATTCTATGCTCAGAAACTAACAGAATGGTTGGAACAATGAATTTCCTCTCTAAGGTCGTTTTCCACTCTGCAGTGGTCCTTATCGGAACACGCTGGGGAACAAAATAGTTACTGTTTACACAGTGATGTTGATGTTCAGACAAAGTTGACAGAAACGTTGTGTCCCTGCACGAGGCCCCGAGGAGCTTAAACAACCCTTGACGTGGCCAAAAGTCCTTTGTTCGCTTGATTACCGAATACTGAAGTAACTGCTCATTAAGTTCGCAAATAGAATAGGCGTTGAGGTCCTTCAGACGAAAGGACACATTATATAAGCATCGCTTGGATTTTACTCTAGCTGCTTAAATTATGTAATTAATTTGATTGAATTTCCATGTTAATTATTTAAGTAATTCTAATTCTTTTTAATACAGATTTCCATGATCAAATTTGATATTTTTTCCTAACAAAAAATGTCGTTCATTGAGTATGAGAGACAGGAAGAATATAGGTTACAGGTTGGCACCCGCAAAAAAATTGGTAATTGAAAAATGATCTCTCTTGACAAAGGCAGAATCTATTTTATTACACCTGTCAATCTTTTATTTAAATAAAAAACTCCCGGTGATATTTCGTGCTTGAATTCCATTGGCCACATGAAACAAGGGACTTCACTGCTACTAATTAGTTTTCCTCTACCAATTTTTCACTCGCAGTTTACTATCCGCAGAACGCGATCGTTTCGCTCGTCTATCTAAATTGGAAAAATGTAGTGGATCGTAAACGGAAACACACTTTCCTCTTTACTCGTGTCTTTCTACTGTCCTGGAAATGATAAGCGAAATAGCTGAAACTTATTTATGAAGATTAGATTGGCCCCCATGTGGTCTTCTTTTATTTTATTTATGAACAATAAAAAAATTACTCCATTGACAGAATCTGATATTCAATTCTCATAAAATCTATTGCATTAAACATGGAATAAATTGTATCAGCTAATTTTCATCAACACTTACAAATTATCTTTCCTGTTAGCTCAAGAGGGGAAGTTTCCCCCTCGAGAAATGAGAGCTTCACACATTCCAGGATCATTATGTAATGAGTCAGTTTAGATTCAGTGAGCAAGTATGAGGCTTTTCAGATACGATCCTCGTTATTAGGCTATATCTATTACAGCCGAGCGAGACCGGAAGTCGACAATACGTTTGGATGGTCGACCCTCACCTCCTGAAAATAAACCAACTTGTTTCCTTCTATCCCTCTCGATAGTTCCTATCTATCTATATCGCCATCGCCTCTTCTCTTTTCCTCTCGTGTTCTCTCTTCTTTTTTCTCTTCCACAGTTCGCTTCCCAAATATAGACTAATTTCGACAAGCAGCCGAGGAAAACTCCCAAGGGGGCAATAAGAACCGGGGCAAAAGCGATGCCAGTCTCGGTATTGAATTCTATCCATTTAACTAGTCTGGGCCGCACAGAAGAGCCGCAAAACTTCTAATTTTCCCATATGTCACACGTGCCCTTCACCGAATTGCACCACTCGAGATAGCTGTTTAAATAGCAGTAAATTTGAACGCCTCCCTTCTTCATTACAACTAACGATCGTTGAACTCAGTGGGCCTTCAACCCAATCTTCTGTTCCAGATGTAACACTCTCCAGAGGCAAGACTTCCTTTTCGTAACTTTATTTCCTGCGAGCCAGAAAAGTTTCTAATTTATTTTCCTGCTCAAAGTATTTCTTTGAGGTGGTGTTTGTCATTTTAAATTAGAGGGACTGAGTTACAGTAAACAGAAACCGATATTTTTTCTAGTCTAGAGGCATTCCTAGATGATTGATCTCTTTTTAGGAATTTCCCTAATTAAAGATACTTAATTAAAGATACTTAATAAGGAGAAAATAAATTAAGTATCTTTACTTCATTTATTTTCTCCTCTCAGATATACCAAAAAATTGAGGTCTGAATCGGTAGCTTTTGAACCAAAACTTCACCTCGAAGGATTTAGGAAGTGGAGTTAACGTGTTTGAAATCTTTTCCATATACCACTTTCTTAAAATCCTAAAGCTTCCATCGACTTTTTGAATTCTCCCCTCCCCCTCTTCTCTCCTAAAAAAGAAAATAGACCTTAAGAATTGGAGTTTGGTAAGCGTTAAGGCAGACTTTTACAAAAGAAATCGCGAGGAATCTATAGGAGGTCCTTATAGGTATGCCCTGCTTACTTGGTGGCTCAGGACTTGAGTCTAGACTCAATGCACGTTTCTCGCATCTTCTTATATCCTTTTTTTTTCGCTTTCCTCATCCCATTCTGCGGGCGTTTCTTCTTCGGTGGAAAGTCGATATGAGATCGACCTCCACAACCCCTCACCCCCTCTACCCTTTCTTCTCCTAAATGATACGTTGATTTTAAAAATTGCATTTGTTAAATGAAAAAGTTCTATAAATAAAGAGTTGCATTTTCCACTTTTTTTTGTGGAATTATAAATCGACATTTTACTGTAGGTATTTTATTTATGAAGTGTAGATTTAAAAGAGAATAAACGATTAGGCTAGTAATACAAAATATGTAACTTTGTAAACACGATCATTAACTCCACCCCCCAGTGTCGTTGACTACCCTACAGACGTCCGGTTGGAATCCCGGGTTTGATTAATGATAGATCAGATCTCTGCTTGTAACTACAACAGTAAGTAGACAGTTTAAGGGCAGGTCAATAATAAAGTTACAAACCTGATATATGTTCCTCATATTAGATTAAAAGATAAAAGAGGCTTTTTTTTAGAATATTTTACAAAGTAGAAAATTAATTTTACGGATTTATTACTAAAATGTATAGTATAATGGGAAATGAAAAATTTATTAAAGCTGACATCATTTTATAAGTAATTTCTGAACTTTTTGTTTTGTGTAATTCGTGAAGAATAGATGAAAGAAAATTCAATAATGGAATCTAAAGGACATTTTCAGACAGAAGCAGGAAGTCGATCGTTAGTGAGATCGTTTCATTAATCTTGGCGGGCCCTTGCCAAATCACCGAGTTGGTAATTGCCATAATTCAATTAGTCTCCACCACTGGAGAAACGGGGGGTTAAGGAGGATCGCAGTAAGTCGTCTGCGACTTATTTACGGATTGTTTTGTGAAATTAAGAGAGATTCCACTCGCATTTCTGCGTAGACCGCGTAGACGCAATCCATATATCAAAGCTTTCCTACAACCCCTGACTCGTACCAGTCTTCTCTCCACCCCCTTTCACTTGCGTCAACCACCTCGCCCCTCACCCAATTATTCTTTCCCCTTTGACTTTTCTAACGTGGCTACAGAAACGGAGATCAGAGGCACTTATTTAAGCTCTTGCCATCATCAGTTATGTCTCGTGTGCTAAAAGGGTACATAGTTGGGATAATAAAAAGATAATTGTAGTCGATCAAGTCATTTTGTCAATTTATAAATTAAGATACAATTAGAATTTTGAGTAGATCTCAATTAAAAAATTTTAATTTAACCCCTTAAATAATTTTTATTTGATTGAAAAAGAATTGTGGATTCTTTTGAAATTGCAGGGGTGGTCTTTTTTCGCTTGGAGGTGGCTCAGTGCTTTGAATTCTATTTTGATTCTCCTTTTTGTATCCCATCGTTATCGACTTTTATAAGCGTGACTATTTCGTGATTCGAGAGCATTTTAGTGATGAAGCCAGTTTAGCAACGCCTTTAAATTGCTCTCGTGTTTGGATGACATAATCATATAAAACTCAGAGATGATTGCTTTATTATTCCGCGGTATTTCACCGAGTCTGGGTGTTATTATAATATTTTATAGTTGTAAGTGTCGCTATCAACGATGGCATAATTTTATCGAAAGTCTCAAATAATGTTTCAGGGTGGAGTTATCATCATAATTTGATAGAAGTATGTGGTTTTATTTTTAAGATGATATTCAGATAACCTGGAAAGATTTGCATTCTTGATTTATAACTTCGGAAATGACACGTATTACCAGTAGTTTTGCAAATGCACTTCAACTCTTTTGAATTACATATTTTTTATTTTAAAAAGGAGAAAGTAATAGATTATTTTGGCAATAAAGTGTTTCCAGAATCGTAAAAATTGATTGAACTTGCTATTCTGAGAAGAGTCAGTTATTACAAAAGTTGTTAGCCAAACAGAGGGCATGAACTTTTACGACCGGAAATATGTCATGTCAAACACTGGAGGCATAAATTAAGCCAATAATAAATGTATTCATAAATTTTCCTCGATAATTTTCGAAACCTGTTATTTGCGAAATTTTGCACAGCAAGTAACATATTTCCAATAACAAATCGAATGAATCCATTAAACTAAGTGCTCGTCATTAATTAGTGCTTATTCAACAAGCTTCTGGTGATATCAAAAGTCAGGGACAAATACATGTTTACATAATTTAAAGTGCTGCATGCCATTTTCACCAGAAAATTCAAAAGCATATTAAGTAGGACGACATATAATTAATTACCCAGGAAATTATAATTGGATGCTGGTATTGATATACGTAATATGTGCATCGAAAATCAGAGATGATAAAGTGCAATTAATGATGTGTGATTTTTCCAATTAATTTTGACACAATAATAAAATAAATAATAAAATCCTGTAATAAAATCCGAGAAGAGATTATAATGCTGGGCCAATTAAGAAGGAAGAAAGCTTGAAAAATTCGATAATTTATATCCAGCTGATCTTTGGAGTCCGAAAAAAGTGATGGGGCTTCGATACAAGAAAGGAAAGCAGGAACGAGGATGATGGAGCATTCAAAATCAGAAAAAGGTGGAGATCATTCTGACGATCCAATACAGTCGAAATCTGTATGAAGCCTGGGTTGTTCGAGGAACAGAATATCGGAGATCGCGAAAGGGAGGAAATGGTCGGGAAAGCGAAAGGGGAGAAAGGAAGGAAGCAGACTTTGGTCCTCGGCACTAAGCCACTTATCAAGAGTAGCACTGACTCTCGCAAGATAGTTGTCGCAGAGGGTACGACAAAGTGCCCTATTCGGGCAGCAAGATGACCCTTCTTAAAGTCACCCCGTAGCAGACAATAACTCTCGTTTCTCTAGATCGACAGCATCACTCTTTGCCCAACTAACTCCCCAGACATCACTAAAGCACTTTAAACCAAAAAAAAAAAAAATCATTTCATTCTCTGACCCTCTAAATAACTATTAAATTTTCTACGACGTATTTAAATATCAGACTCGATCTAAGAAATCTAACATTAAAATCTCGTAGCAAGGACGATCAAATTTTTATTGGAAACGAAAACCATTTGGAACTTCCGTTTGCCGTTTTCGCGAAAGAAATGAAAGCGATAGTGTGCTGGGAGTCGGAAAAAGGTAGCGCGATAATTAATAAACAAACTCATAAGATATACGATAACCGAAAAACCCGCAATGCCTATCACGGATAATTTATAGTGGGACCCCCGACCCGTGAACGATTAGAAAGCTGCGTGCGGGCGACTTTAGGTCATTTTACGACACGACGATCCTTTATCTCTTCCCCCTTTTTTTCTACTTCCTTTATCCATTTGCCTTTTTCTCAAACGTCGACGTTGCTGGTTTTAGGAAAGAGGGAAGAGGGATAGAAAAGTTTCGTTGCTGTTACCGCGGGAGGTAAAAGTCTGGCCATTGCATCGGGGAAAAACAAGGGTGAATTACGAGGCTGCGCCCCGCGGCCGCCTTTCACCCCTAGAGAAGGATAATTCGAGCGATACATTTGAATTTCCCGCCATTACCCTTCCCTTTATTCCTGTGGCCATCGGGGATTTCCATTAGCTAATAACGTACAGAGAACAGCTCACACGCCTTCCACCCACTACTATCTCTCTTTTGCTTTTTTTATCTATGCCCTTTTCACCCTAAGTGATACTTTTTTTATTACGGACACTAATCTCGATTCTGGATAATCGATGGAGCTTGATTGAGACATTTTAAATTTTATTTACACTAGCAAGTTATTCATTAGTCAATCAGGTTTGTAACAACAATGTATTCGAGATTTTATAGACATTTCGTTACATCACTTGTTTAATTTACAGGGTTGCCACAGACCTTGAAATCCTTGAAAAGACAGGGAAAAAAAAGGGTCAGGGTTTACTTTAGAGTTTGCTGTAGGTATGTCGAAAAGTCGGAGATTATTTAAAAAAGTTCAGGTAAAAGTCAGGGAAATTAAAAATGGAAAGTCTGTGGCAACCCTGTTAATGAGTGTTTTCTTTGAACGAGGGAATTAATTATATATAAAAAATTTTTAATCGGTTTCTCTTAGTTCACAATATATGCTGCCCTAAAGGAAATTGATACTCTGGCCCGGAAAGGAAAACAAATTCTTTGAAGCAACAGATAATCGATAAAGCAAAAGTATAGCTCGATGAGGAAAGGGAGAAAAGTCGCGACGGAATTTCAGCTATTTTCCGCAAATTGTCTCAGGGATGTATTTTCCTAGGGCGACTGTCTTTGTAAGGGCGGAGACTGCAATCTTCCATTTTCTTATTTGCAATATATCTCGTGCCAAGGGCTCTCTAACCTCTGCATCATTCCCGACAGTGAATATATTTATTCCTGAATTTATTTTGCGCACTGCGCTTTTTATTTCCCGTCTTTTCAGTATTTTGCTTCTTCAGTAATGGAAAAATCACCGCGATAAAGTAAAAGCTTCTCACACACTTCAAGTAGGTAAATATCCTAACTCTTATAGGCGTTTGCTCGCCTATAAGGTTTTCCTCGAAACCCTTCGTGACAGACGCTTGCCGCCCTGTTAACGAACTGATTTTTTTTTCTTTTCCTCAAGATCTTGCTTTCACTAAGGGAATAAACAATGCGAATGCTTTAATAATACGGCGACAGCGGGTTAGGCTTTGTTGACTTACGACGCAAGTTTTCGGTCGCGAGTAATTTAAGCGCCGAATCCCTCTTTTTGGGGACGCACACTTGGAGAGTTTAGGCTCACCGGCCCTCCTCACACTCAGCCCGGTCTTACGACGGTTTAATTATCAGTTGTAAATCAAAGAGCGAGCCGTGCCGATAAATCTCAACGATGGAAACGTTCCTCACAACGAGTGAGCATAAATTCACTCGCAATTGTAGAAACGAATATTAAACTTCGAAATTCGCTCTTAAAGAAAAGTGCTTTTTTCTTGATGTTCAAAACCAACTTGGTGTACATTTGTCAATTTTTATTGGTTGGCGCGAAATATATATTTTTTGAAGACCCAGGACAAGAAAATAGGAGGGAACTATTTTTATATTTTTCATTTGTGGGAAGTCGGAAAGGGTTTTGTGAAGAGCACTTCACGAAGTTGAATGACAAACTGAAGAGCCTAAAGATTTTGAAGAAAGGCTCTTAAAGATATTCTCTGGTGCTTCTGTAGACGTTTCTCCTAACATCTCCTTTTTCTAGAATTGATTCTAAAAACTCGTGGGATAAGATTTTCTCTATTAAAAAAATCCTCCATAGAAAACATGCTTTCTTATCATTCAGCATTGAATAGAACTTTGATGTTCCAAATTCCAAATCCTTTTTTAACTCGATAAAAAGATATTTGTTCGAAGATCTTCTTTCTCTGTATGAAACTCCAAAGTCATAACAAAAGTAGTATTTCGCAGATTTGTCTCCAAGCGAACAAGAAGTGAAAGGATAAGAAAAGGTAAAAGGGAGAGAGTGCAAACTTCCGAAAGGCCTTTATCCAGCTAAAGCGATTCGAAGTTTGGAAACCGTTTAGCTTCCCTGACGTTGCACTCAGATTTTGCACCCTATCTGCAGCCGCTTTAAGTTCCTTGAAAACCACACTCGCTGCTTTAATATTGTCTGGCTTACTCCCCTCAGATTGGTGCTTTAATCACTTTTTTTATAGTGGAGATAAATTGAAAGACACGAGTCTTGAATTTCACTCGAATCGCGTGACTCTGATGTCGAATCGAAGATCATTTCCAGTCTGCAAATGATATCACGAAATCTTGATATACCCAAAGATTGAGACAATAGTTTAGCAGTCTAAATATCCGATGGATAAGCTTAAAGACAATGGGGTGCCACCAACATTGTGGAAAATGACTAAAGGAGGGGACTCGAGACACGATATTCAGATTAAAGTTGTCCCCAAATTCTTGGGCTTTAATAATGCTTTTTAAGGATTCCTTTTCAAATATTTCTTCTTAAATATTACTATTTATGGTATCTTTTATAAAAGAAATAGGTTTACTTCTAACGTTCGGACAATTTGTCAATGATTATAAATTCTATTTTAGAAGTGGCGGACAATTCGGTTTTGCGATAGCTGTAAATGAAATTGTCTCTAATCACTAGTCGTAAATGGATGCAGCGTTAATCTCCGAAACAAAGCCGATCACGAATTTATGCAAATACAATTACTCCCCATTCCCATTCTGTTAAGTTCCGAGCGTGCTGGTTAAAATCTGCCGGTTCTTATCAGGACATTTCTCGAAGCTTCAGCAAACGGGGCAGAATTATCCACAGGGACATGTGAGTTGGATTAGCTCTTTTCTTTTTTATTCATTCCCTCCAGATGCACATCTATGAACTCTGTAAATCTGATACATAATTTAAAGTAAATACCATGGATACCATTGAAAGAGGAAAATAGTTGCAAATTTCTGTTTTGTCCTAATGAAAGAATAAACTGAAAATCCCAGGCAGAGGAGAGGCAGCTTCTTATATGCCTGAATTAACGTCGTGTGGCATTAAAGCTTAACGACCTTGAGTAGAATTTCACGTGTTTCCACTGCTGCTTCCAATGCTTGGTACTAACATAGCCTGACATAGCGAAGCTCTATGGACTAGAGTGCTACACTTTACCTAGACATTTAACATTCAACGTTCAACCTTCCTCGCCTACAACTCTGAATGTGGGCGGGTCAACTTCTCGGCCACAATCTCGCACAGCTCGGCTCACATAACATTTCACGCAAAGTGGATTAAGCTCTTATCGCATATAACATGTTAATGAACTTTCTTACTGCCACTTCACTGCTTCCAGTTGAGCGTTACGCTCCTCGTTACTCTCGACGACCTCCCAGAGATATGACTGGTAAAGGTTCTTCTGGGTTTAATCAAAATAAACTTAATTGTCAAGTGTGGATAAATAAGGAACTGATCCTCTTCCCCTTGCTTTCTTTTTCCAAATACACATATTATAGTTTTACATCTCTAAGTTGTGTCAAACCAATAGGAAATACTCACATGAATTCCAATATGAATAAAAATATAGCCAATGTTGCAAAACGATTTCCAGTTATTTTCCAGCAGAAGCCGATCAATTCTGGTCGTGTTGCTTCGCAATTCTGAATAGATAGAACAAGCATAAATTTCTTCCGATATTGTCTGCCTCACTGGAAAGAAAACAATTCCATGCATTTTTGAGTTTGGCTTTACGGAGCATCGAGGTAATGCAACTCGACGAGGGTAGTTTTATTCGAGGGTGTAACTGTTCTTCTTGAAAATACACAGCAATTCTTACATTCCTCTCTCCGCAAACAAAAAACTCTTTCAAGAATTTATTTTGGAATTACTGTTATTTGAAAAAAAAAAAAAAGAAATGATGTCGAAGGAGATAAAGAAAATATTTTTTATCGATTTAAATGCAAGTTGCATTGAAAAGAGTGAAAATTTAGTGACGAGATTTGAGGAGGGAGTTTAGCGGTGGAAAAGTTGTTAGTTTTTCGTGAACACAGAATGTTTTCTCAAGTCTCCAGCTGTCAGTGCTCCTGGCCAAAAATATCCCTGCATTCGCAAAAAGAGAAATCCCACTCGTAAGAACAAAGTCGCCATTTCTCTTATCGGCCTCATTCGTACTCGTTTATTACTGCAAATGGTAGAAGCTGAAACTTGTGCAATTTTCTGCCTCAAGGAAGATCGATTTAACCTCGAATAAGAGCTGGACTAACTTCATAACTTCAGACCCAATCAAATTTACTCTCGTGTTTTTGAACTGATCAAGTTTATCTTGAGAGATATCCGAAGATAGAAGAAGAAAGAGTAACTTTTTTGAATTATTGTTATACTATCCACCATCCAGTTCAGTTTAAGTCACCGAAGTTATTATTATATACTCTGAACATTATTAAATAATAATGTTGAGAGTGGGTAGAAAATGGGAGATGTCATACAATTTTCTACTCGACGAGAAAAGTCGACAAGTGGCTGCATTTTGGTTATTTTAAGCCATCGTACACTTGTCCCGACTTTTACTACGATGGAAGTACACCATTTGTGAGATTTACTCCAGTTAGGTTAGATATTAGGGTGGAAAAGAACGAAAGTCTCTCGAGAACATCCTGGAAAACCAGCCCTTTTCCTGTATTGCCTTGAATCGCACGAAATTTGATCTGCTCCTCTTACAACCTGCCAACAGAATTCTAGTTTCATGATGACTTTGAAGGTCAATTTTTTCATCTCTCAATCACGTAGAAATAATATTCTGCAAAAAATATCTGTGAACTCTTTTTTAATTTCTAAATTGCAATCCTTGAGTCCTGAATTGAAATTCTAATAACGTAAATAATTTCTCCCTTTCCTCTTTCAAATAAAAAAGATAACATAAAATACAGCTGTATATTTCACTTATGAATATCGAATAAACATCTTTACCCTAATTTCACATTTCACTTATAAGTAGATATTAGGAAAATTATATTCTAATACGATAGTAAAATAATCTTAAATTTTCGACAAAACATAGAAGGTAATTTACGACATATTATTTTCTAAACGCAATCAATGTTTTTTTTTTTATTTAAAATTCTTAGTCGCTCAGCTGATTTTGTATGTTATTGTTTGATGAAAGGAACAACAAATCATCGCATTGAAACAAGCACAGTAAAATAAGACGATGCTGTTCGAATAACCTTAATCAAAAAGAGAAATTTTATGATAAGTACTAATTTAAAAAATATATAAAAAAATGATTATATTAATATGTTATTTCTTACCGTACTAAAACTTTGCATTGACATTACATAGAACTTTCCAGCAGTGATTTTGCATGGTTTCGAACTTCTCATTATCATTAAAAGTAGGGTTCTTCTGATAGATGTTGACATTTTATGCCAATCACTACTATAGCTGAAACAAATGATTAAAAAGGGTTTATGGAAATTTAGAAAATTACATCTTTGAGTACTTACACTGATTGGGAAATCATTAAACTATGATCCATTAATCTCTGTCCAGGTACGCTATTAAATAAAAGATGTACTACCAGCAAAAGTGTATAATTAGTAAACTTTACTACATCATCAAAATTTCCCAATTTTATTACAACCTAAAAAAAGAATTTATTTAACAAATACAAATTTTAATTACCAGATATTCTTTTTAATACCTGAACTCCAGTTAAAGTCAGAATTAACGTATTAATTCCCGTTAAGAAAAAGAAGTAGACTGCATAAGTGTTTTCAATGTCTTCTGCATATCTTGAACGAATAATTACATAAATCGTAAATAAATTATTTAATAATTATTCAAATTGTTGATACACTAAGAAACTTTTCGAAATACTAACGCAAGGGCATTTTTGTGTTGTTCAATGCAGAAGAAAATTTCTTCATCTACATTATTCCATTGACGCTTTTTACTCTCCCATTTTTGGGATTGTACTACAATATTCTCTAAACGTTGTCTTTTGGATAGAAAAAAAATTCTTTGTAAATTGAACACTGTAATAATTATTCAACTTTTCTAAATTAATGTTTCTACTCACCCGATTGCTGAAAATACTCCACAGACATGTTGCACATT
This sequence comes from Synergus coniferae, assembly GCA_032164275.1. Classification (NCBI taxonomy): domain Eukaryota; kingdom Metazoa; phylum Arthropoda; class Insecta; order Hymenoptera; family Cynipidae; genus Synergus; species Synergus coniferae. The sequence continues at coordinate 1,062,194 of JAUEJJ010000004.1, forward strand.
AACGAAATACATAGAGTCAACACTGACTGATATCGTGAAATTCAGACAAATACCAATCATATTGTGTACAAAAATATAATAGAAATATTTTTCATGATCAATGCCAAAATCCTCGGGCAAAGCGTATTTTTTAGATCTGGTTCCGTTTGTTAAAGGAGCAATTGAGTCAAGCATCTGCGGCGAAAGTGTGAACGAAAGATAGGAAACAACTGAGCAATAGGTGGCAACTAAAAATATTTGAATGAATCATACGTTACACCAATTGAAGAAAAATGATTCCCACAGATTTTTCTTATCCTCACTACTTTATAAATGCCTCTGCACTAAATAAATTTCTTGATAATGAGGCATTTTCATATTCTTCACAGGAAAATTAATAAACTTGGAAAATTCACCAGTGTATAATAACGTAAAGTGTCTTCCTTCTTCGGCGTACTTTTCCAAAACTCCCACTTCCGGTTCATCGGACCAAACGTGCCAGTCGCTCTTGATTTGATCTAAAAGTTTTTTCATCTGAAATAAATTATTATAAAATTGTCTTTTTATCAAAGTAATTGTGAATTAGGCAAATAGAATAAATTTACCTTCGAGTTGTTGTACAAGCTGCTCGATAATTTTATTAATGAAAGAACGAGACTTGAGATGATCACGAAACTGTCAATCATTTCATCTATGTCTCCCCAAACCGCATAAAAGCGCCTTAACTAAAAATAAACAATTATCAAAAGTCTGATCAATTTTTCTGTTTTTTGTTACAGGTAAGAACGGAAATACTAGGATTATTTCATATTTAAAAGGACAAATTTTAACGCGAAATTGCGGTAAGTAAAACTTCTTTTCGAAATCAATATCTACCATTAGAGGAATATTGCTGCCCCAAATAATAAAAAAGATGCATCGGTGAAGAATTTTCTCAAAATTTGATTGATAAGGCCAAAGGCCAAGAGTAGACAAGAGAAATTTATTCAGTCTAAAGTAAGGATGATGGAAGTCCATTCCTTGTCAATGTCTCATGAAAGACTGAAGGAGTGTTGCATAAAATGAAACCCGCACTCATATCCCTTTCCAACATCGACCTATTATATTCCTTAAACGTGAAATTCTGAAGAAGCATTAATTACTCTAATTTAATATTCCACCATCTTAGCTATGAATATTTAATGCTAAAATTATCGCCACGTAAGTCCTCGACTCGTGCATAATAAAATAGAACTATGGTTCAGGATTGCGACTCTCACTTCTTACTAGTCCCTTTACTCCCTTTGTATTTCGTGTTACCGTAATTATTCTAATTTCATATTCTGCCATTTCTCGTAAGCACTAAAGACATACATATGGGAAAGAGGTACCTGGCTTTTGCATTATGAAGTAAGGGTTGTTAAAATATAGGCGACAAATATCTGTCGCCTCTAGTTCCGGCAAAAAGAGAATCTCACGAGTCTTTCCTTGCACTTCTGGCTGTCAAGTAGACGAATACTTTTTTACTAGTCTTGTAGTATTTTTTAGATATTATGGTTCAGATGGAAAGCCAGTGTTTTTGTTTCAAAATTTGCAGATGTACATAAGTGATGGTTGTAAATATTGGAAAACGATAAATTCACAAATGATAAGTTCCCTTTGGATTTTTATAATCAGAATGTACCTTGTTGCAATATGTATTTCGACAAGCCTGCAAAGTGCATTAAAGTACCAACTGTAGGCACTAGGCAGTGCTATAAATCTTCATACGGGTACATTTCGTGGTTTGGTTGTTACTTTTACGAGGTGCATCGAATTGCATTTCCGCGCGCTGATGTCAGGTCGACACTCTCTGAATACTAACGCTCTCTAGTAACCTCAGTGACCTACACGTTTTACATCCACCCTGTTGACTACTTTACATAGTAGTAACTCTACTCCACTAAGTAATTTTTGTGCTTCTATGTGATTTTTAAATTAATTCAGTAGACAAGTAAATTATTCTTTCAAAAATCGACAGAGATTGACTAGGATAAAATAAAAAACCCTGTAAAAAGGATAGCATTGCAGTGGATTATATGGCATTGATGAAATTGTACACTTTAATGCCTATAAATCCAAACAAATTCCATTTTTTTCCGGAATTAAATTCAACGGCATCATTCAAATGCATTGATTATATTCGATGTATCTGGTCAGAAAAAGCATTAAAAATGGCATTTGAATTATTTGGTAATTCAACAGCATTAAATGACATTGGTTTTATTCTATACCTCTGCTCATAGAAAGCATTGTATGGCATTCAACTAATATGGTCATTCAATGGCCATATTAGTTTTGTGGATTTTTTTGTGGATTCAAAATGACACAAACGGAAACAGTCGAATGCCAAGAAGCGCATTCGGATAAAACCGGAATTTGTTTGGCTTTATTGGCATTAAAGTGTACAATTTTTTCAATGCCAATATAATCCACTTCAATGCTCTCCTTTTTACAGGGAAAAAATATCGTTACTTGATTCGAATCCTAACGTCCAAAACTATTCAGTACAGATTCTTATTAAGCTACCTTATCCCTTATGAAGTTATATGATCCGGCTTTCACCTTTTGAAGGTTCAAGTTCGCGTGACTTTCTGATGGCAAAACTCTTGGGAATGATTCCCTTTCGATCGCCTTGAATTAAGCAACGATTAGAAAAGCCTCCAATTCCCTGAGGTAGACTACGTCAGGATCGAATTACTTTGGTTCTTATTGGCTTCCCACGAGAGACTTGAATTTTCGTATGAATTACTTCTAAGTGGTGCAAACAAGAAAGTTTTGACCTCTGAAAATTAGAGTCAGAATTATTTTCATCCTTATCGTCCCTTTTTTGTTCTTCAAACTAACGATGATTTTGCAGAGCTGGCAATATCTCGCGGGAGGAAAGATTTGTGTATTTTGAAGAGTTTCGAAATCGTTGCGGCCGAATGTATTCACTCTTCAGATACAAGGCACAACCAGCTGTGTTTGAAAGAAACTCATTCTTTGCCCGTTGTGCAAATCTGCTGTGTTTTGGTCTCGTTCTTATTTCGTCCAAGGATAGAAAATAGATTTTAATCGTCTTTTCAACTTTCCAAAGTCTGCTTAAAAAATTTTAGGGAGCATTTTAAAATCGTTTCTTGAAGAAGTTTCCTTCCGCCACTAAAATAAATGTGTTCGCTTTCGAATTGATTGGAATATTCTGTAAAAAGTTGTATA
>JAUEJJ010000004.1:1065488-1081136 GCA_032164275.1 Synergus coniferae
CTTACATGCTTAGAAATAAATTACCATTTTCGTAGACATACGACCGGTCGTATAATCTTTTTACGACGAATATGGTATAATGCAAATATTGAAATTTAATATATTCGTTTCATGCATGCAACCCAGACAATTTAGATATAAATTTCAAACGACTTCCTATTATATTCATACATAAAAGTTTAAAAGGTATTCACGTTTAAAAGCCTGTTCCAAATCACAAAAAGTTGATCGAAATTTTTAAGTGAACTTTTATATGAATTATCTTGATTTTCTGTTCGACATGATGGTTTTCGTTATATGATTTCGGAATTGCAATCTGTAAATATGATCCAGTTTTGGATTCATCTTTCTAATTAGCCCAAATAAAACCTTTCTGGATATAACTTTTGAAGGAATGATTCAGACCAGACTGATCTTTTGTGCGCGTATTCTTTAAGGTTCAAACTGAGGTTGGATTTCTGAGATTCAAAATCTTCTGGTCCAGGAGAGCAAAAGAGTCTAGTGCTAAACCAGTTTAAAGAGCATATTCTCTCTCTTCAACGTCACTTAAATTCTTTCCCATCATCTCATCCAGAGACCCCATTTTTTCTTACCAGGATCATAAATCGGTGGCTGCGCTTGCGCCAGTTATCAGCCGTCTTGTGGCGCGACGCCAGGCGTCGTTCAGTAGCGCGGCGTGCGTCGAAATATACGCACGTTCGTTCTCCGTGTAGCAAGAGGGTTTCTCGAAATAATGTAGAATGCGCGATGTGGCGCCTAGCAATCGGTGGGACACGAGGTCTTCGGTACCGGAAGAGAAGGTCCCCGGATTCGTCCTTAATCTATTACCAAAATAAAATAAAAAATTGACTAAATAAGTACTTGAATGAATAAATAAAAGCGTTTAACCCTTCCGATTAATCAATTACCAAAAATCAGATATAAGGAAATAAACTGTATATTAAAGGACACCAAAACACAAATTAAACTCTGCATAAATCAGTGAGGAAAACTGCGAGGAAAAATCAATGTTTAACCCGGAAGTGAAGTCGAATGATTGCAGGAAATGCAGTTTTATTAAAGTTTGTAATATTTACGAGGATGATGTCTCGGAGCCGGTGGGGTTGATCTTGATAAATTAGGTGCGTGTTGCAATCGCGTATAGCGTGAGTGAAGCACGTGTTACCACTGGTTACACGCTCAGTTCTTTCTTCCCTTTTTATTATAATTATTATGATAATTATTATTTTTATCGGTAGTGTTTCACTGAGTTGAACTCGTAAAAGACGGTCTTTATGAATTTGTCAAGCGCCACTGACGACTATTATTGCTATTACTGTTGCGAATCTGATTCACGTTTGTTGAGATAAAAAAATTAAGTTACGACTTTGTTACGCGCTTTGGGGATAATTTCTTGAGCTGGATTCAAGTTAAGAGTCATTATATTTGGAACGGGATTTTTATGTTTGAGGTTTCTCGAGCTTGTTGTTAAACCGATTTTAGACGTAAAAGCTTCAGTGATTCCATTGTTTGTCGCTTGCGCTTCCACTGTTATTTACCCTCTCAGTCTGGAGAAAATTGACTCCGTTCGACTTCTACAATTTTGTGTGATAGTGAAGGACTTTAGAGATTTTATCCAGAGGATTGGAGAACGATTGACAACATGGCTTCGAATTCAGACAAAGACTCTCCAAGGTATCCCAAAACTTTTTCAAAATAATTTACTCGAACCTACTCTGTAATATTTTGTGTATCTCCTCATCTCGATTTTCCGTATCAATAAACAAATATCCTGCGAACTTGATTGATGAAAAGGGAAAAAGTCCTCTTGGGAAAATGTTTAATATTTAATGAATATAAACATTTGATTTTTCATGTCTTTCACAAGAGTTGTTGAAAAGAGTAGATTAACGACACAACTAAAAAATAATCCTTTCGCTCAATTGCTGAAACAATTTTATGCAATAATTACTCAATTTGTTGACGAAGCGTTGTTATACGGCGAATCGTTTTTCTATGCTTTGCAATATTAAATCCGAAAATTCGAGAGCAATAATAATCGAAGCACGTATTCGATGCATATTCGGCAAATCTGGATGCAGTGCGTATGCAAGAGTGCACGTTGAAACTCCCCAAAAACACAGATGCCAATACGTGAACGCTAAATTGCAAACAAAATTTCAATTTGCTGGATTTATTCATCCAAACCCTCACATCGTGCATAACAAGTAATTAGAAGATAAAAAAATTAGCCCCGAACTAAAAAAGAGATTCTTAATGATTTGTAGACTAAATTTTGCTTATAATATTTAAGAATATAAGTTCAATTTAAGTTTTGAATATGTTAAACCCGGATTTAATTTTACTGTACAAATGTGGAAAATCTACTTCAGCTTTCAACTTTTGTGCGAAAATGCAGATTAAAATATTCCAATTTATTAGATTTAAAATATACCGGAGAAAGGGATGATGCTTTCAGTATTGTAAGAGAAGAGATTTTCAAGGATTAAAGAGACTTTCTCTCTGCTGGAATAAAAGTTTATCTGTTAATGTACAGAGAGAGGAAAGTGTTAAAAATGGATATTTTCATTCTGTATTATGTTCTTACTTTGAGATGCGAATTTATTTTTCATATTCATGTCCTTTTACTCTAAAGAGTTACCTTCCAAATAATTGTTTTCACTTTTAAGGAAAAACATCAGTAATGGGGGGAATAAGATTAAGTTTTTATACTAAAGTACTTTTTTTGTCGGGCTTGGGAAACTGACGATTATTTTTCCAGATATTAGAAAACTTTCTCTCTTAACGGCGATTGTACGATAGGTATATGTCGAGTGAGAGAAAAATCTGATACCCTGAGGGTTTTGTCATTTTCGTCGCAAACTCGAAGCTTTTCCGTACTTTTCTGAGACCAACAGACCTTGGGGCTTTTTATAATGGGAGGGGGCAACTCGTATTTTTTTTCTACATATATGTGTTATTGACAAGCTCTTCAGAATAATGTAATCAAATCTTATCAAAGAAAGCTTCTCAGGTTAAGTAATTTTAAAGGAATCTTGTCATATTTCATGATTTCCAAAATATAAAAGTTTACGTGAAAAGAATTATTCTTTTAAAATTTGAAATTTCCAGAACAATACAAGTTTGCAATTTGAACCATTCATTACTCTAGAACGTTTGCTCGCAAATATCAATTTCGAGGAGATGTTTAATCGGCTTTGGGAAAAGAAAGTGGAAACAGGAAAGGGAAGATAGAACATGGAGAACAATTCTTATTATGCTTCGTTTTTTTCCTAGTTTTCCCAGCCGAGACTTCGAAGGGGTTTACTAGCCCCTTGCTTTTAAATCTTCGAGTCTGATAAGACTTTTCCCTTTTACTCAAGCACTTCGTTCCCTGTCAGATTATTTCATATTGCCTCTTGCTCAAAATAGAAAAAGTAAGGAAGGCATGACGCTAAGATGTTTTTAAAAGCTGCAACAAAATCTAAAATAATTTCATGGCTTGTTAACTAAGAATTGTTATTCTTAGTTAACAAGCCATGAAATTATTTTAGATTTTGTTACACGTCACTCATTCCCAACTTCGGTCCTTAATTAACTTTTAGATAAACTTTCAACGCAATTTTACATTTATTATTTATTGTATATACTTTATCTTTTAGAAACTATGTATAAAAACTAGAAAAAAAAAACTCTTTATAGAAGAAACACAAAACCCAGATGTGCAAAACCATGTCTCTAAACAAAAATGCGTTTGAAAAGAATTTAAAACATAGCCGAAGGGATAATATCTGCTTGAAAAAAAGTAAACATTTTGCCGTCTTTCACTATCTTCCACCTTTTTTCGGAATATATGACGGAAGTTTTGGTGACCTAGCATTCGAATGAATGGTGGCAGCTGCAGTTAATATTGTTTCCACAGTTTTTTCTCCTCTCTTCCTCGACCATTCCTGAAAAGAGAGAGAGAAGGAGGAGAAAGGGTTGCGATGGTCGGTCGGTAAAAAAAAGGGTGGGTCATGCAGACGTTCTGAATGAGGTCTGACGAACGTCAGCATTGGTGCAAACATAGAATCCGAGAGAAAAGCTCGCAGGACCACTCGGAGACGGGGATAGACAAATAGAGGCGAAAGTACAAAGCACCCGTGTAACTGCCCACGCTCGTGGCACGTACCAACCCCTTCGCGTCAATGCAATCCGTTCGTTTTTGTTCGCGTAGTAGAAATGTCCCTATCGCTTTGCCACGTGCTCTTTTTAAATCTATGATTCGTTATGCATCACTTGTTTTGTCAAAGAAAAACAAAAAAAATCTGATTTCACAAGAAAAAATAACTCAAATTGTTTAATTACATAACTATCCCTCCAGCACCGATAGAGTGATCAGAAATGGAAAATGATTTTCGCAAATTAAAGGAAATTACTGGATTGGCTCTGGGATCTTACCAAAGGTGCTCGGATTACCTACCCCTTTGATAGTCGAAGCAGTTCTTCTCTTTTTGCTCTCCTCGCACCTTTTACAACTCAATTCCATTGACTTCCTAAAGCTTTCGACTTTCCTTTCACCGTTTACGACTCTTCAGAGTAAAAAAAATAAATAAAAATGAAATAAAACCCCAAGGAGGGACGAATCACGTCATTTGAGGAGGAACTTCAATTAACGCGAAAAGAACATATCCAGGAAGTCGGGTATCTTTTTTGCTATGCTATGAACTTCCGGATCCAGAGTAACGGGAAAAAGGCGTGGAATCCTTCGACGGGACTCGGTAAAGTTTTTCAATCTGCTATATCATTATCAGCGAGTTCAGGAGAGAGACGAGTTGTCTGCTTTTTATAGAGCGTGTTGCACGACCTCAAACTGATTTCATTCGTGAGGGGGATGTGCACGCTGAGAATTGCGGGGGGACTTACAAAAATCCTATTAAAAATAATCCTGTTTTCTAGGTAACTGCTTGAAAAATTATGATACAGAGAGTTTAGAGGATATTGTGAGCCACAGAGAAAAATAATGAGCGACATTATTGTGCCAAGAGAACAGGAATTTTTTAAATAGGATTTTTGCAAGTGGTGACATAATTATGAGTTGTAATGTATATATGTAGGTGACATCGAGAAACGGATGCTCGCGGTTGATGAGAGGGCGGTAGGAACTTAATTGAAACATACAATTTGGCAGAGAGGGAGCTTTCGCAGGTGATGTGTGTGTTTCACTAGAAGTAGTTTCTCTAGAAGTATGTTTGCGACTCTGTAAGTATGCGTGTAGAGCAGATACAAACACATTTATGAGAAAGTGCACTCGGGCTAATGCTCTATAAACTGTTTTGCGCGTACGCTTGTATCTAACATACTTCCTCATGCAACGAACCACTTGCCTGCAAAGCACCGCATTTGTAATTGCAGTTGCGCTTAATTGTCACTGATAACGAAACTGATCCTCATGTCCCGCGAATATCTTTCTCCAGGAACGGCCCACATGATGAGGCTTGATTTGAGGATAAGAAAGGGATCCTTGCATTAAGAGTGGTGAAAGATTGGTAACTATAGCCTTGATTCTAGACAAAAGTAATAAATGCGACAGGAATTCCCTCTAACTCTTCTTTCAAGGCGCGGGTGAAATTTGAGCATGAAAATTAGAGTGTAATACGATAGACTCTCTTCTCAGGTAATACAAGATGAGAAAAATGGCCAGTGCAGCTTTTCAAACCACTTCGTATAGAGAAAACCGATACCTGACAAAAAATTGTCTGGGCCGCGAAACTGCGGCCGTTCCGCAACTCAGGAATGCAAAATACGTGTCTCATGAGGGCGGTGATGCGGCAAGTTCCCTTCGAAAGGTGATACGTACTGGCAATTGTAGTCGATATGTACGTGAACATTGAACAAGTCTAATACATGAAGGTCCAACTTTTCCAGACACAAAAAAAAGAAGCACTCGGCTGACCTTAAAAATCGATGTCTACTTTTCATGCCTCTGCTTTTAAGGATACTTTAATAGAGAGGAGAGATCATCTTTTAGCTGATCTTGATAAGTTTTACACTAGAAATTATCATTTTTGCGTAATAATTTCAGTGCATGTATCTCGATATCCCTGCAGAATAGTCGTTCGTCATCCCTTCTTTGCCTCTCTCTTTCATCCTCTCCTTTTCATTTCGTCCTTCTCTTGCGACTTCGTCCTGAGGACTCTCTCTCCTCCCTTTTTCCTCTACGTGACGAGCACGCCGAACATCCAACATCCGTCGCTCGATATGTACCCTTAGGTCCCTTTCACAACCCTGAACGCATCGTAAGAAGAGGCTTTACCTCCTCTCACGCCCTGCGAGCCATCGAACGATATGGAAATAAAATCAATACCATTGTTTCGCGGTTTCTCTAACAAAATTGGGTTCTACCTTATTTGCTTCCGTTTCCTCCGAGGAGATTATTTCGGTCCCCTTTTTAATTAACCACAAAAAGATTCATTTCTGCAGAGATCTCCTTTCACATGAAATAAATTTTGTACATTTTATTGTGTGCCTTCTAATTCTCTGAATTATCTTTCTTGTTATAAAATACTTTGCATTTTAATTTAATTTCACAAGCTTATTCAGCAATTTCGCATATTTTCTTAAGGATTATTACATCATATCAACTCTCGTCTCCTGTTTTGGTTTTGTATTTTCTTTTATATTCATGAAAGAGAAAGGAATTACTCTATTCTGAAGAGGGTGGCTAATTTTCAGCTTGAGAGAATGCAACCAGCCGTACATGGGCCTCTTACATTTTCTCAAATCCGACATATCCATCATAAGTAACCGGACGTCGGATTACACACTCGCTAACATTTTCACACACAAAACACTTCCTCTCGGTCACAAATGTAAACACAAAAACACACTAGAGGGTTTCTTCCTCTTCCCCTGATATCCCGAGGGATTCCCACGACGGAAAAATTCTTTTGACATGACAGCATCGTCTGACACCTTCAGAAATATGCGCAAATGTGTCCTTCGAATGTCACTTTTATCTGTAACAATTTCCTAAAATAGAGAATTCAATTCTTTGTGGAAAAGTTAACCATTCATCGACAAATGTAAGATGAATTTTTAATCGGAAAAATCGACAATTTTGAATAGAGAGAAAATTTACTGGTGCTGAAATTTGAAAATAGAAGAGTGAGGAAATATTACAGAGAATGTACGTAAATCTAAGATCAAAGGGTTGTGCGGCGATAGTAAATTTCGAACAATTAAAATATTCGGGTGGCAATGCAAGAGAGTCAGTGGACTATAAATTATATCTGTCCCGACGAAACCTTTTAGGCTGCAAATTAAAATTGCGACGTGACGTCTGCCTGTCGCCGACACTTTTACTCTCTCACTCTCTCCTCCACTATCGCTCGAACTGGCGAGACTAACTCATTTTTCAGCTGGATGAAAGTAGTGCGAACTAAATGCGCAGATGTCATGTTCGCGATTACACTGATTGAGATGAAAAATACACTCATTTTTTATTCTCCTCGCACTGATCGGTTATGGATTCACATTGAGTACTGCAATAAAAAATAACAATTGTCAATCTCGTGAAATATGAAGAGATATTTACCAATTTATTCCGGAGAGTGTATTTAATACCAGGAAAAATTTACCTGCATAAAATGTAGATTTTATTTACCTGTGGATAAAATACTTTTAAACATATTTTTCATGCTGGACTGATAATTCTGAATCCGATTAATCTGATTAGTCCCTAATCTCGATTTTTTGAATTCAAATTGTGAGCTTCAAAATTGATAAATTATTACGTAGGTAATTGTCAATTAAATATTTTATTTGCGAATAAATATCATAATTTCAGCGTCTCTTGACTCAGCTGAGTACATTCGTTAAAGTCAAGGGACCTTGAAAAGAAGCAAAATAAATGAGAAAGCAAACAATCTGCTAATTTGTTAAAAGTCTTCACATGAAGAGAGAGTTTCGACTGTAATTAATTGCTCGTAATAGAAAAACGAGTGGCTTGGACCGCCTCACAACATTTACAATGCCACGAAAAAATAAGCTGACTCGACACGTGTCCCAGTGAAAGCCAGAGATCTCTATTAAAAGCTGGGGTTCTAAAAAGTTTGTATTAAAAATAAACCATCAAATGATGCGCGCATATTTCATTCATTCTCACAAAGCGCGTCGCCCTCATTTTGCTCTTCCTCGTCCTCTTTTTCATTCCTCGCTTCTCACCTCTTTCATTCTCATATTTTTCGATCTTCTTCCTCAGACTCATTTTATGTCGAAAGAAAAAAAAAGAGATGGTAGAGAGGACAAAATGAGATAATAAAAAAAATAAATGAATGATAGAGTGCCAAACAGGAAACACCATAAGATCCCCTATATCCAGACTCGAGAGAAATAACATTTATAAGGGATTTCTTCAATCTATTGAGAAAGATCGTAATAAAATTTTTTCGAAATCTCTTATTGATAATCGTGATCAAAGTTCGAAAATTCTCAAGAAATAGAAATTCTCCGATAAAATTGAACTAATATCTGAATAATAAGATTCCGGCTGAAATAAATTTCCCCGTGAAATAAATTTCCTTGTGAAATTTATGTCCTGGAAACCGCATAACTTCCCTGGAAGGTTAAATGCAGATTTTCTTCCAACTGTGCTTCCGTGAAAATTAGGATAATAGTTTTTCATTCAATCTTGCCTTGTTCTACCAATTTTGTTATTTTTTTTTGTTTCATATTTTACCCTTAGCAACTGTTAAGACAAGGGAAGATTCTGAGAGATTGTGCGTAGCTTATTAGAAGGTGGATGGAAGACGAAATAAAACGAAGCAGAGTATATTTACGCTCTGATGAGAGCGACCGTCTGCAATTATCGCTGAAATGCTTAAAGATATTCTGGCATATAAAACGTGAGAAAGTATAACGAGACGAATATATATATTGTGAGTTTTAAAATTTACAATTTACTAAACGTCATGAGCTGTCGAAATAATTTTTATTTCAAATAAAATTATGCTTGTTATCATGAGCAGTTTACTCGAAGAATTTCTATTAGTGTAAGATTTGATACAGCTTATCGATCGTTCTGTCCGTTGTAAACTGCGATTTTGGTGCCAACACAGAATTTGCCGAGGAAGGTGCCCGTCTCAGCCGGCAGTATATTCCCGGCGTGCTTTTGAAGTCGCATAGTTCCCAGTGCAGGCACGCAGACGTTGCGTGTCTACGGTACGAGGTTGGCAGAGCTGGTATAACTTTTGGGTTAACTGTTGTTTCGGGATGTCACGTGACACGAAGTGCGAATAGTTTGCAAATTAAGACGGTGCACCAAACCCAGCCAGTGAACTGAACGAGCGTCGTCATTCTCCATTGCAACCACCTATTTCACCCCCTCTTAAAACAAACTTCGTCCTCTTTGCCACCGCAAGTTCTGGAATTTAATCTGCTAAACTTAGAATAAATCGATTTCTCAAGGAAATTACTAAATTAAGGAAAAAGTTGATAAAGCAATCACCCTGCTAGAAGTAAAAAGATATTGGACTAAATCCTTTTATATGATCAATGGAAATTGATCAATTTTTAGAGAATCTGCAAGACAGGCGAGGAACTGATATTAAAAGAGAGATACTTTTTAATAAAGAAGAATATCGGTATTTTGTAACTGGAGTCAGGGTCGTATAAAGGTCATATTTCGGGAAGATAAAAGAGGAAGCTGACTCGAAAGTTAAACGCGCTTGACTTGAGTTACACTTACAATCCGGGCCACGTTCAAGACACGTGGTCGTATCGAAGGTGAGCCATAAACTCGATACGACAGTGTTCACTAACCGCGTCTCGCTTTTTCTACCCATAACTCCTTCTTTTATACTCTACCTTCTTTCCAGATAGTTTTCAAAACTTGCCTTCCTCTCATATTTCTTTCTCATAAAAAATATCTCTTTGAAGCTAGACATGAGCTTTTTCATAAAGCTGATGTACCCAGCGAGTTTTAATTAAATTTTTATATTAAATCTTGCTGTCAGGACTTTATGTTGCAAGCCTAAATTTAATCAATGCATCCCACCAATCTTATCTCAGTTATTATAAGATTTTTAATTACTTAATTTATCACCTTTCACGAGAAAATAATTCAGATTCATTTCTTATCTAATCACTTAATTTCTTGTCTAATCACTTAATTTGAGAAATGTTAAGTGTTTATGGTTGGATTAATTTTAATTTTACGAATAAAACAAAGTTTTTTTAAATCTGCGAAAAATGTTAGTTTCTCGTTAAATTAGAGGAAGAACAAAGTCCTTTGGCAGCAAAGCGCAAAAAAAAAGCAATCTTGTTCCACACTGGGTGGGAGGAAGAATAATTTCTTTCGAGAGTGAAAAATCCACGACCACGTGGCCTGCGCAGTGCTTTGCATTATAAACGTAATTTAGCGCAACAAACGAATTTCAACAAAGGAACGCTATTGGTATTTAGAATTTCCAGTCCTGAAAATAGCCCATACTATGTTTATTACTAGTTCGGACAGCTCACAAACCCAGCAATTTCGCCACTGAGCTATTTCATTACTGGGGATTCTCCACGTCTGTAAACCTCTCACAAACAAAATTAATCACGGACGAATAAAATGGTTAATCAAACGAGAAAACTAATTTAATTTTAAGTATCCTGTTAATTCTTAAAAGAGAGTCATCATGCCTTGTGCTGATTAAAATACAATCATGGACTCGATGATAAAAAAAATAACAAACTCGATTTCAAGCAGAGTAATTAGCGAATCCAGTATGTTCTTCTTTTTCCAAATTTGCAAGGGAAACAAGCTCCTTAAATTACAAAAGCACTCAACTTTGAAAATTTCCATCGCGGGAGAAGATTTGAGAGAGAAAACTCTATAATATTATATCCGTCGACACAGACAACCTGGGCGACCTGTGATGTTGCGAAAAATGAATGAGTGATGAGGAGGAGGCACAAAGATGGGAGACGTTAAAGAAGAGAAGAACGAGGGAAGAAATAGGAGAAAAAGAAAGAAAAGTGGATTTAGGGGGATGATAATACACTTTCCCTTTCCTGCTATGGACGGCACGTCTTTGCTGCAACAGGGCCAAGGCTTTCATGCAATTACCTGCCGAGACGACGTTCGTCTCGCAGAGATCCTGACTAAGGACTCGGTTGGCTTTACTAGGATCTATATATTCTATACTACTTGGCAACTCTGGCCCCGGAAACTTGACTACTGACTGGCTCGCGCCTCGCACAGTAGAAAAAGTCGAGCTAGGAGTGTAGACGTAGCTGAGGTCAGACAAGGGCTTAAGTGGAAAATCCCAAATAGAGTCAGACATACACTGACTGCAATTACAATGAAAAAAAAAAACTTTCTCGGGCTGATATAATGGAGGTAATCAAAGGAATTTCACTTCCTTTTTGTATTCAATGGTATTTGCTAATGGTTATTTTTCTAGAGGTACTCTAATAACTTCAAATAAGCAAATATATACCAAATATATTCAAATAACCAGAAAAACAAAAGGTAAACCACGTAAGATGAAATTATCGACAGGATTATAAAAGGGATATGACGTGATCTTCTAGGACGATATCCCTTGTGCTTTGCGTAACATTACGTAGAGAGCATATGGTAAAGTGCTCGCTGGCCTTTGTTCCTCCGAGTCATGATGTGGGCTTTCGTGAAACTTGGCGAAGACTTGCGAAGACTCAAAACTTCAGTTGTTCCAAGTCAATGGAGATGGAAAGGTGCATTAAAGGTCTCGAGTAAATTTGCTTAATTCGCATTGCGTACTTTGAACTTTCTCAAACGCCCTCTTTGCTTTTCACTACTCTTTGAATCTTTGGTCTTTCATGAGTAAGAGATTATTTCCCAATACAGAATAGATTGTGTTCTGCTCTTCTATTAGTGTTTTATCACAAAGGATAACGAACGAGCTTTAGGAGGGCGGAAACCTCAAATTCAATCTGTTTCGAATTATTATTCGGAGAATATTGTGGTAAGAGTAAAATAATATAAAAATATAAAACGCTCGTCATCTAGAATATTTTCTTTTCTCCTTTCGGACTGTTTTCATTTGTAAACACGAAGGTTTCCTAAATTAATAAACGAGTTTCGTCCGTTGAAAGCATGTAGCTCGTATGCAGAAGTGTGCGAGGTTTCAAGTGATAAATCGCGTAATCAAGTGATAAATTCGTGGCTTGTATGAAAGGATGGATAAAAGAGAGGGGAGGCCTAGAAAGGGGCTAGTGTGGCGCTATGTTGGCAGCTAACGTGAAATGTACAAGTTTTGGCCTCAGCTGTTCCCTGCTACCAACTCTGATTGAATTGCTTCTACCTCTTCTCTTCCTTATCACGTTTTACACTGCCTTGACGTACGCATCATTCTTATAGCTCTCGTCTCTTTTTTCCCCTGTCGAGGTGCATTCTCCACTCTTTCCCAAGTATAAGAACTGTAATGGACTTCCGGATAGAAACTTGTCAATAACTAAAAGCCTGGGATAAAGAAACCAACATTTTCCGTTGAGCGAGTAAAGTTTTGCACTTTAGCTTTGTTTTAGTTTAGCTATTGTAGAATTTCAGTATATCTCGTGTCTGTCAAACATTTTGGCGTATTTCTCCGCTATTTCAGGGATGGAAATCCGATACGATAGAGGTATACATGCAGCGAAATTCACATTGAAGTAACCACTAATCGATTATTTATTACCGTGTTGCTATGTGACAGTCGATAGTTATATAATACGAGCTTCTCTTCGGGAGAAGAGGTGGAAAAAAACTTCAATCCCCTATCTGTTGAAAGTAACAAGTCAGGCAACAATTCTAGCTTTGTCATGTTCCAATTCTAAAAATATTTTATTGTTATCGACACTTATCAAAATCTGAAAAAAATCTAGATAATTTTGAGGTTTTCCATTAGATTTGATTTGAGATGAATTACTACGAGACTCAAAGTATTGACGACAGAAAAGTTTGTCGGAGGATCGCTTTGATTTCTTAACTGCGACACCGCAGATGCTCTTCAATTAAACTTTCTCTGTTTAGAAATCAGACTCGAGATTATCACAATTGTTCGCCAACGAGGTTCGCAGAGATTGCATTTTCATTCAAGAGAAATACCCGTGTTATCGGAAGGAAGAAAAGTCATCCCATTTTCCAATGTTTTCAACCGAGTATACGTTAACACGACGATAAATCAGGGTAATGTTGGAAATTGTCGATGTAATGTGCCATGAAATGAACTGATCACGCGTCACAGGGGCCCCTGGACAAAAGAACATAATCACAATTCATAGTCCTGTGACCCGTTTAAAAAATACTTTTTCTTTTTATTATTCTCTATTATTTCTTTTATTATTAATTTAATAATATATTAATTATCTATGCCCCCTAAAAGAGGGTTCTTTTAGAAATTATTAGTTCGTAAAAAATGTAGCATTACTCTTTTATCGACGCAGGCTTATCTTGAAGCCACCTGACAGCTTAAAGGGCTGCCTCGAAAAACAGCTTAGGAGGTGGGTGCTCAAGCCCGTAGGTGTTAACGAGAGAGATTGGGGTGGGAGAAAGGCTCATAGATCAAGGAGAAGAGCCGAGTCCTGAAATATCGCGAGTCGAGGGTTGGTTAGCATAATGTCAGCTTCGTTCGAGAGACTGAAGAGGAATTTCTTAAAAATGTCAGAAAAACTCTTCTCTTTCTTTTCCTTTCCCCTCTTTTATCCCTATCTCCTTTATGTTTCCACTTTCTCTTACATGCACTCCTTCTCTCTCTTTCTCTCTCTTTCTCTCTTTTCACTACAACCAACCAAAGAGCCCCAGGGTTTGTTGTTTCCTGGCCATAAACAGTGAACCCCACAAGTCGAGAGAAGAGCAGAAACTCATCTCTGGTGTTGCTAAACAAAGGCAAAGGAGAACGAATATTGTTCAAAGCATAAAAATCTATTTTTTTCAAAATAAATTTATCATTATTACAGGATGAACTTGGGTCTGTCATTCTGAAAAAGAAACTGTTTCTAAAAAACAAATTTTAAATGTCTTGTATCTTGATATGTATATTGCGGTTCTGGCACACTAAAATATTTTTTTTTCATTATCGATACATGCATCACGTGCTGAATATGGGTCTGCCATATGTGTTTCATATTTATGTCATATGAACCATTTCATCCATACGATATACGTGTTCTGGTAGTATTACCATTCGATGTTGATGGACGAGAAACTGCTGCTACATGCAACTTTCATACATCAACCTAGCGAATCACAAAAGCGATAGCAACCCTTTCAGCCCTCCCCTATTTTTCTCCTTGCATTTTTTTCTTCTGATTGCACTTCTCTCTTTTTACCGATTGAAATCATCGCTTCTGTTCGACAGTCCTTCACTCGTTGGTTCTGTCGAAGATGCATAATCACAATTTTTTTCTGTTTCCTCTACAGCATTCAAGAATCACATTTTTTCTTCAGTCAGAGTTTAAATATCCAAATATTGAACTTTTTAAAATTGAGCCTTCGCTTTACTCTTGCTAGGCTTGTCACCTAGAAGCCATAATTTCTCGAATTATACCAAGGCACGTGGCTAGTTGCCAAGAACACGTGCTTTGGTTCTCAGCAGGGTCGTAGATCATGGTATGAATTATTCTACGTGTTCACAAATTAACAAAAGATATATAAATTAATTTTAAAGTATGACTGCAAAAGTTCAAATCATTGAAAGTTGTGGAGATTCGAATCAGGTTAAGAAATAAATGGAGAGAGATCAATTTTATTGAGAGAGAACAAGCGACGTGGAGGGTGCACATCTGTTTCCTCAGATTGATGTGTAAATTGCACCCCTGCGACACGCACCTGTGACCCTGTACGACCTTCTTCACAAAAATTGGAAAATATCTTTACCTCCCTTTAGAGTAATATTTCAAATATTTTAACTTCTTAATTCAACTTTCAGTTTATTTCACAATTTTTAGAATTATCAAACAAGTATAAAAATGAATCATGAAGTTTTCTTATTCCTTCTACTTTTTCCAGTATTTTTTATCTCCTTCCAATACATAACTCAGAATGAACATTCTTTCGATTGTTCGCATGGTACAACAAGCCCTCCTCGGCATTCAAAACAAAATTTTTCATAAAGAATATCTGCAAGCACCTTATTAAAAAAAATATTACGAAATTCTCCTTAAATTCTTTTATCTGGTATGTTATATTATTTCCTGAATTATTTAACTATTCTTAGGTATTATCTGATTCTAACTTTTCAATTTCAAACTATTCCCGCTTTTTCTCTTCTGACGGAATTTCCAGTAATTTAAATTGCAGTATTAATTTAAGGTTTCTTGACTGAGGACAGTCTCAATAATTCAGAGTATGGATTTTGAGGTAGACGAGGTTTTTCACCCGAGATATAAACGCGAGAAAATACTCCTCAGGGTCTTAGCTAGACGTTCTTATATCAATGATGGATGTCCCATCATTCCTCTTTTCTATTCCACCCATCAAAAAACTTCTAAGTGATAATCATAAAAACTACTTTTGACTCTATTCACTTTAAATATTCTTTTGGTTGAAAAATATTATTGCATTGAAAAATATTTTTGGTGCTAAAAAATATTCTTGGTCTTCGACAAGCCTCTACAGCCATCAAATAGGACTTAAATTTCAAAACCAAATTTAATTCTCCCCGTTTTATTACCTTTTTACAT
>JAUEJJ010000004.1:1081236-1098381 GCA_032164275.1 Synergus coniferae
AAGCCTCTACAGCCATCAAATAGGACTTAAATTTCAAAACCAAATTTAATTCTCCCCGTTTTATTACCTTTTTACATGTTGTCCATAAAAGCGGTGCTAAAATTAAGAACGGTCAGATTAACGATTGCATTAGCATGACTTTAAGGACAAAGGGATGTAATTTGGTTCGAGTAGCTGACCAACGGAGAAAATTCAAGGGTCGCGGTCGGTTGATACTCCATTTTAACGAGCGGTGGTTGGAAAATCGTCACACGTTCGCAGAGTTTTATATCCACGTTTCATCGGCCTAGCCTGCTCGTTCTAACGATCCTGACTTTTATGTTTGGTTTAATTATTTCAAGTTCTTTTTTCCGGCCCCCACGGGAACGTAGAGTTTATGGGCTGGAACTTTAACGGACACCCTTGTTATGCCACTGGGAGCACGATATTTGGCAGCAGCGACACTTCGTGAAAGCGACATTACTTCCCGTAGAAGTAATTTTGTCGAGTAAACTACAATTTAGACCGACTGGGAATTCCCGCTTTTTCCAACGATTTACCGATCCTGGAACGTTTAAGCAAATTTAAAAAACCTTTCTTAATCTCCGTAGTCTAAACTCTTCCGAACCCATTCAAAAGTCCTGCTGCGACTTGAAGAAAAGGTATTAAAATATTAAATATTACTAAAAAAAAAATTCAAAAAAATCGCGAACCCTTTTTGCATCGTTGAGAATGACTTTATAACCCCCAAGTCACCTTACTTGAGGGATTTCTCTCGACTTTTGAAGATGGTCGCACAGCCCCTTAGGAGCCCCTAGACCTTATTTATGAAGCCACCCATCGTCTCAGCGAGGTCGTAAGGTCGTCCTCGCTTCTCGAAATGTCTCACTATATGTGTGGAAAACCGTTATTCTTTTACGTATCCTTCATAACCTCGCGAACTGGATTATTCGCTTGTCGTAACTCGTATGGAAGGAGGACATAAAACAAGTCAGGAAGCGTGTTGATAAGCTGCTATTTTTTAGACACGCTACCCCCACCCCTGCCCCCATATTTCACAATACCCTTATCCGTTGAACCCTTTGCCCCCCTCAAACACCAGCATTTCCAATTTCACAGAGCGTGGGTTAACGAGACCCGGGGGTTGAGACTCAGGGTCACCCCCACCCTTCGATTCTAGTTTCCGCTGCCAACCCCCTAAACGGGAATCCTGGTTCCGGCACATTACCTGCGCTGATTACCGCCCGCCCTGCTGAGTATGTCACCCAGTCACCCCCGAGACACATACCTTCCAGAGTTTCACCCCTTTCCCTCTACATACCCCTTAAGACCAACCCTTTTTTCCCATCCCTTAAACCCTCGCATGGACGGCGATGAGATTGAGACGAATGTGCTTTTAATCGTCGCGACTTCCTGACTCGTTCGTCCCGGGCGACCACACGATTTTTCACTCTTCTGCTCGAATCTTCTTCCAGAGAGTTATTGGTTTTCCGATACTCGGAGACTATCCTGTGTCGAGAATAAATTCCTCTCGGTGTCTGAATTGAGATTATCAGTGATATGCACGGACTTGCTAGAATTTTCACGTTTGCGTTTAATATTAAATTCTGCCTTGCAGAATAAAAGGGGGTGTGATTTTTTATTTAAGGTGGGATTTACAAGAACATCTCTCTAAACTTGAATCAGTGAAAAATCAGTGAAATATCTCTGATACTCAGTCAAATTTCACTGATCCTCATCATTTCTCTCGATTTTGATCAGTGAAAACTCCACTGGAAATCAGTGAAAAGTCACTGAGAATCAATGAACTTTCACTGATTCAGTTTTAGAGAGATCCATCTATCTTTTCTTCGAGGTTCCCTCCACGTATCCCTCTTTAATTCGACCTTGAAATAAACCTTAAAATAAACCTTAAAATAAGTACAACTTTAATCACTTTTTAATTTGGATTTTGTTTTATCATTTTCAGAGCTGCCCAAAAGCTGAATCTTTCTTCTAGTCCACACAGGAGGCGGCGATCGGGTGACGAAAATGTCGGGCCCGACGAACAACCTTTCTTCCCCAACGGTTATGCAGCCCTTCTCCTCAAATCTCCACCTCCAGCTCCTCCAGCACTTCTTAGGAGGATAGGCGTCAAGGAATTGTCTGGCGTTGGAAAGGTAAGATTTATTTTACGTAAATTTCAAGGTAGACTTGGAAGGAAAAATCTTTCCTGCTCCGGAAGACAGATACACTTATTCAAAAATTAACAAACATAATTATAAAAGAAAGAGCATTGCAAATGTGAGAGATAAGAGGATCGACGTAATTTTATTGTTTCATACTGAATTCGCTAGTACAGCTCTTTTACAATACATAGGGGAGAGAGAATATTGGTTTCTGATACGACTCTAGATTCATGGATTTAGTTTCCGAGGGTCAGCGAAATGAACCGCGACCACTGGTGGCGGTTCCCACCGAAAAACTTCCTTAAACAAGAGGAGAATCTGAGAGAAGAGTGGAGAACAAATAAAATCCTACCAATGAACTTTTCAAGTGGACTAAGTAGAAGCACTTATCCCTAGAAATAGAAAGGGTCTTGGAGAAGAATTCCGGATGCGAAAGGAAATCTGAAATGATTTTTAAATTTACTCTGAAGCTTAAGGGCAAAGTACGGAGAGAGAATAATCAATATAAAAAGATTTTTTTAAATAACAATTCAATAAGAACTTCATAATACTAACTTTTTTAGATGCAAAAAAAACCCTTTCTTCATAAATCCTAGATAATGGAATTAAAGCTGATTTAACAAATTTTTTGCTACAGGATACATGTTAATATATTTCAATAATGTCATCGAACCCGGTTTATCCAACTTTTTATTTTCATTCCTATTATATTCAAAGACGAATTTAGTCTCTTGAATATCATTTCAATATGTTAATTTCATTCGGAATAACCAACTTCTGAATGTTCATACCGGAAGTGGGTAATTAGAATACGACCGCTGATGAATTTCAAGCAGAATGTGACTTCGTTTCGCTGGCTTTTATGCTCGTTTAGACTCGAATCATCCCTTCTATCTTTCAGTTCTTCCATGATACTATATACATACATACATACATACATACATACATACTCGTATATGTATATATAGATACTATAAAGTACATGCACGTATTCATTGGGCTTGCGAGAGTAACGGATCTCCACTTCTCCACTATATCCATTGCCTTTTCGGCCCATTCAGCTTTCCAATTTGGCACTGGGTGTATCGTGACGTATTCGTTTCACATAAAGGCAGGGCGCCGACGTGGCGAAACCACCCTCTGATTTTAGTAGCCGACTTCAGCCACAAACACGTAATAAGGATTCGTACCGATGATTAGGATTGCGAGGAGAATAGTTACAAAATGTCATAGAAAAAGATGCAAGTGATTTCACCCTCTAAATATGAATTTGGGCACGTATAAAAAATACGTGCATCTTATTCAGGGTGTCTACTAACCGGGAAAACCGGGAATTTGGTGGCCGAAAAATAGTAGACACCCTGTTATTTTTTTACGTCTAAAAACATACTTCAGAACGAATTCCTTGTAAGATTTTTTTCCAAAGACTGGCACAGATTTCTAAAAAGAGGATTTATTCGTTCATAGTGACGAAAAAAAAATTACCAATATACACGCACGTTCGAGCCCATAAAAATCACGCCGACGAACTCTCGTGATATTGACGCTTTGCTCATAGCAGTTTCTTCTACAAGATTGGGGCCATGGGTCGCGGACTGGTCCGAGATTCCTGATAAAACGAAATCACCGGGGATAAGGGACGGAACTCAAGAGGGTCTCCTTATGTCTTCGTACAGACACGCGATGTGAAGGGAGAGGCGGACTCTCATCTAACGAGCATGAAAGAATGCGAGATCCTTTCACAAGTGCCGGATCGTCCGAAAGAATCTCGAGATTTTATCTCGGGTGTCGGGAGCTTCTCTTTGACAAGGAATTGACCCTCAAACGAACCGCTGAAAAGTCTTTAGGGAAACATTATACTTTTTAAGCAACCGCACGTGTTGGAGCCCTTTTTCAGGAGAATGAAATTTGATATTACTGGAAGACAATTTAGTCAAATAATTCAAGTCTCAAGCTCATTTTATCCCATTAAATAATTTGGTAGAAATATAATGAAGTGTTCAGATTTAAATTAATGAAACTCAAATTAAATCCTATTAAAAAAAAAGAGTTACTAGTGTGAGTAAAAACCTGATTAAAAATTCTTTTAGAGTCCGATAAAAGGAGAAAAATACCATTAAACTCAAAAAGTGTAAAAGCTCTATGCCAACCACCACAATTTCGTAGTTTTTCTCGACTTTTGACCCAGAAACCATAAAGACTCTCTCACTTTTAATCTTGAAAAGCAAACTGTAAATGAACATGTTTCTATACATTCATTTGAAAAATTCAGCTCTTTTATAATTACAGGTTTCTTTCGAAAAAAATGTTATTCTAACTAAAAGTAACGTTTATTTCCAGTTTTGTGATTCGAATACATATAATTTTAATTAAAAACTAAAAGGTAGATTATTTTAAGAAAGCTTTATTTTTATTTATAAAAGTAACAAGATTTTCCAGCATCTACCACAAAGGTTTTGTGTACTTAATCTCGTTTCCCGACTAACCCCATAATTTCGAGTCTGAAGTTGAGGTTTCCTGTTGAGTATAGACGGTAGCGAAAGTGCGACTTGGTCCACAGGTAGATAGGTAGGTACTTGCAAATGATTTGAAATGCAAATGAGTGTCTCGTGTCGCATAAGGGCGCTATAAGCTAAAGGCTCTGATGTGGAAGCATCTGTGTTGGTATGGTTACTTCTAACATACACAATCTGATCTCTATTATATATGCTCTCCTTCGTGTGCGATTATGATTACCTATTTCCCCCTTCAGCCCAAAAGCTGCAGTGGCAGTATTTCTGGTTTAACCTCCGAATTGGGACCGCCCTGAAAACGACGTCACTACCCTCTGAAAACGTCTCCCAAGATGGGGTGTGTCTCGTGCCTTCCAATCTCGACTATCGGCAAACACTGCTGCTTAAATATTTGCCCTCAGGATAACGACGAGGATCAACCTGTAACAAGTGATTTCACGTGTCTGCTTCCGGTCCTCCGAAATCTTTAAGCTCCCTTCTCTATAGGTCAAACAGGTTCAACCTGCAATTTCTTTATTGTTGTATATTTTTTATTATTTTCCAAGCAGTTCTCGATATACAATATAAATTGCACAAAAACTCTCTCGGAAAATTCCAAAATGTCAAATATTTACCCCAACGTCGAGCAATTGGATGCTCATTCAGAGGGAAAGAAATAGATTTTCGAAGGAGGAAGATTGGAGAAGATCGAGTTAGGAAAGTTTCTTAGGAAATTATTCCATTGATTCGGGCAATTGGTGTAGCAATCTACGAATTAGAAGGACCTATCTACAAACTTTCTCCAAGTTTTCATCCTCCAGGAAAAAATCGTCTCGAGATAAATGCCACTTTTACCTGGAGGCGATTATTCCCTTTTCTTCTAAAAGTTTTATTCTTCTTGAAACGATTTTTGTGAAGTTAATTTGTCAGTTTTGGTCATGTAAACCTGATGATGTCAATTTTGTGACATTTTCCAACCTCGTAAGACCACAAATTCCCGAAAGCTGGTAACAGGAGGTTTAATAAATGTCCCTGGTATGGGTGGCCGTCCAGGTTACAAATCGGCCTGAAACCGCAGACACAATGTGACCGACAAGCTGGTGTGGTACACAGGTGTCTGCCCAGTTGAACAGGTTTCAGAAACTCGCCCCGAACATTCGTTACCTTCCTTGAACCTCGCATACCTCCTATTCAGCGAGATTTGATTCCAACTCGTTGTTCTCCGCGAACAAACGAGCTAAATTAATCACACCCGCCCTCTACGAACCACCTCAAAACCCGTGAAAGTATTCCCCAGGGACTTTCCTCTCCCAGACTTTCTAATTTCCTGCTCTTGAAATTTGAATATATTCGCTTCCCACTGGGACTCTTTTCCGCCGAAATGTCGGGAAAATGAACTTTTTATAAAAGTCTCTATGGCTTACAAGTTTCATTAGCAGCTTATGAATCTCTAGAACTTTAAAAATAATTTTGAAATGTCTTGATGAAATCCTCCCACTGTCTCGTGAAGTTGACATCCCAAAAATAAAATTTTTATAAAATATCCAAATTTCAGATCAACTTGACGCCGGTTTTCCATTTCTTAATAAATTAATTTTGAATAACTTAGAAGCCTTTTGATATGTTAAAGGTACGTAACAGTGACTCAGCATTCCGGAGAAGAATGATCATCACTCGATTAACGAGCAGAGCCCATTGTTCTGATCCTCATTAACATCTTCACACTGGATAGAAGGGAAAATCGCAAATCTTCATTAGGCTTTGGTTCATTAGGTCGACGGCGTTCGAGGGCGAGTTTCGGATTTTAACCTCCCTTTCTTCATGATTCTAACGACGGGATTGCGTAAGACCGGACATTTCAATAAACCATGGGAAACGCGACCCAAACCGCTGACCACCGCGTCCTGGTCAGCAGCTTCCTGAGTGAAATTGCGCATGTCCTTGTGACACGTTCTCATCCCTGAAACCTTGTCTGGATAAGGGAGATGGATCGATCTCATCATTCGACCCTCTTAAAGGTTAAAGGGTAAAACTCTTGTAGGGATGCAAAGTCGAATTCCGGAGACACGGACGTGGACAAATGAACTCTCGAGGGTACCATACAACCGAAATCTAGAAAATATAATTCAACTTTTATTGAACATGGAGCTGCATCGAGATTTATACTCTTATTAACTGAACTGGATGACTTAGCCCTACTCCGTATTGAAAATGAAATAATGAAGTGAAAGGGCAGGAGGTTTATTAAGAACTAGCCATGCAATGAAATATTTCATGCTGAATGAATAAATGGCTGCATAAAATCCTTAATATCACGGGTCGTTTATAGAAGGAGTATAATTTCATTCCGTAATAGACTGGTTGCATTTACTCCCTTAAATATACAAATTCGACGATAAAATGGAATTCATTGTTGGTAACTGAATCGCAGCAGATTTTCCTTTTTCATCGTTCCTTCCCTTTCTCTCCAACGAGAGGAATATTTATGATGAATAAATCTACGGCAGTCCGGAGAGCGTGGATCGCGCCGTTGGGAGAGAGTATTATATAGAATTCTGAAAGGGCGGGAAAATCGTTCTGGGCACTTTCTGTTTGCCCATCCAATGAGCATTTCGATGTAAACGGAGTTGGAGAGAGTACAATTGTTTTAATTTCAGCGAACATGCTTGCCTGGTACTTTCGATGTTTGGCGAACAAGTTCGAAAAGCTTGAAAAATTTCAAGTAAGAAGGATATTCTGCATTTTTTATTTTATCTTTATATATTCCATAAAGTGCATTTTATATTGATTATAAAAAAAAGATCTTGAAAGAGAATTTAATAACCCAAGTTGCTGCATATTTTAATTTATTGTACTACACTAGATATTATACTTAAACCCAACTACGTTTTCCTCATAATAAAATTCTCGAGACAAATTATCCCCGGATACCAGAATCCATAAATACCATTCCAGGGGAGGGAGTTCGGTGACATGAGTCTCGCGGGTGTTCCTTTTTGCTCTAGAACTTCCTAATAAATTCATAAACCCAGGAAGGGGTTTAATAATATCCACTGCTTTTTCTCACGTACATGCCACTACTGGAAAACTTCTGGTCTAAAAATTCTAACATTAATATTCATTTCACCTGCCTCTATTATTAATCTGAGGTAGAAGAGAGATTTTAATTAAGAGCGATAGCGAAGTGGAACCATGGCAGAAATTAAAATTTGACACCTCTGTTTTTGACAGCGTCGAACTTTAGCTAAAGGTCTTTACATTGGGGGACATGACATAACTGCTGAAGGCAGACCGGTAAAGTATATTTGGAAAGTTTGGCGTAATCCATACTCTCTGGACCAGAATTTAACCTACAATGTTCACCTCGTTCGAGAAAAATCAGAACAAGGGAAATTGTTGCTAAATTTGAGCTAACATCCCACCAGAAATAGTGAATCGTTAATTGACTTGGTATCTAAAGGTTGAAAGCTCCACTACATCACGAAGAAGCGTTAATCGGATGAGGTTGGTTTGGAAATCCAGATAATTCTACGAAATACTCGATCGTATTTCTGAACTCCTTCGACATTGTCCTGGAGGTGGAGTAGGAAGAGTCTCGATCCCAGAGCGACCTCCAATTATCCTGCGGGAACCACGTGGTCCTTGTGGTTCCTGGGCTCCCTCTGGACCACCCGCAAAACACCCCTTCGACTATCCAGTCTCTGGACTCGGCACACCTTAACACTAAAATTACTGCCTTCCGGAATTAGACCCTTGATACGTGTTTCAGTGCAGATAATAATAATTAACTGTACTAAACTATCATATGATATATATATATATATATATATATAACATTACTCCCCACTAGTCTGTAGTTTTTAAATACACAATAACACTAATTAGAATTTCAAATAATGATATTTTCCTTTACATCATCTGCATGATTTAGTAATTGCTTCTTATTACTTAATTTTGGACGTAGAGCTTCTAAGCTCTTAAAAGATTCATATACAAGGTGCTTGAATTCCCTTTGAATTTCACACTTTCGTAAACCTCTCACGAATTCGTCTCGGTGTGTTCTATATACATATTAGTCTATGCAATATATCTGTGCTATATGAAGTTTATTACCAGACGTAGTGCAATGTTGCAAACGAGCATTTCCCCTCAGGGTCTTTGCCTCTGTTGCCATACCAGATACAAGATAAAATATACAAAGTTCCCATGGGTCCTCGTCAGTATTCGCACTATATGGCTATCAACCATTCCCCGTCTGTCGATCGTATAGATTTTACCTTCTCTTACAGTCCATCGTATCTAGACTATGGCTGAATGTTTAATAACATTCGACACCCGGAGAGGTCTTCCTACTATCTAAAATTCGACATCCTTCGGAAAACGTAAGGTATCGACAGGCAAGGTTGTCTTGACGACAGCAAAGGATTTGTTGCTTTTTTTTTTCTTTCGATCGAGCGAATAAAATACCCTTTATTCACTGGAAAAATTCAGTGACTAGTTGATTCATTCCTCTTTTAAAACAGTGGTGTCTCAAAAATTTCGCATACATTGTTGTTGCAAACCTGATTGGTTTTTGTATGACGAATTAGAAGGAAAACAAAACAATCACGCATGTTTGTTTACTCGTGGATTCTCAGTGGATTTTCATTGTTTAAAATCGTGAGAATAGAGTCACTACTGAGAATCAGTGAAATTTGACTGAATCAGTTTTAGAGAGTACCCAAAAAGCTTCATGAAATTCTTTAAAAATCAGAAAAATATCTTGAAATCCCTAAAAATGATTAAAAATATTATAAAATTCTTAAAAACCTTTTGAAATATCTTTAAATTCCTCAAATTCCACGAAGTCATTTAAAATTCCTTAAAACTCTTAAAAAACCTTTGAAATCTCATACAATTTCACGAAAATATTCGAAATCGCTTAAATTCTGTCGAAATCCCTTAAAATTCCTAGAAACGACTTGAAATTCCTCTTTAAAAAAAGGGGTGTAACGAAATTTCCCAAAAATCTCGCATATAGTACATTATTGTTTCAAACTTAATTGACTATATAAATATAAAATTATCTTTGTGATATCTTAAATGTCTTCTGTCCCAATAAATCAAAGAGACTTTTTTTGAGCGACGCTACCAAATAAAAAAGAAATAGTTTCCCCAGTGACGAATTAAAACGCAAATTTTTCTCGCTCCGACTGGTGAGCAAAATTGCATTGCGTACGAGTAACACGACTCGTTAGCGGCTAATCCGTAAGGGTTGTGGGATGAGAGTGCGAATAACACAGTCGTACAGTTTGTGTTAGTTGGGGAAAAATAAGCCACCCCAAAGAGCTCAAGAGTCACCCCCTAAAAACGAGTGCGTGGACATTTGAAGGGATGAAAATAGAAGGGGTTATGGGAGGAGGTGGGGGAATATGGAAAGGGTAGGGCGAGAGAGCACGAGTTTCGTTGATTCAAGTGGGCACGTGATAAAAATGACAATGATGAGTTAATGCAATAACTGTGTTCCCTCCAACCCTCACACACACCTATTGGCTCGATGCGTTCCTCTCTGAGCCAGAAGAGTCACCCTCGGGGCTACATGCTCGCACGTTTGTTACTCTGGGCCTACATGTTCGATTTTCCATCTGGGATTACCTCGGCGGATTTTTTTCTAACGCATTTTTTTTATTGGTTTGCATAAGCCAAATTTATTTATTTTTTATCAACTATTAAATGAGCTAAATTATCAAAGACTAATTAGATTATTCTATTTTTGTTCCAGGTGAGTCCAGTTTCAAAATATTTGGTTCTACTTTCTGTAAGTAGATGATGTATCAGTTTTTTTTTTTTTTTTTTTTGAAGTAATTAATTTAGTATTCATGAAATGGTTTGAAATATTGAGTCTTCAGAAAGAAGTGAGAAAAGCACTTTCTTATTGATGATGTGAATGCGAAAAAGTCAATTTTTGGGGAGAAATTGGAGAAAGGTCATCGACGTCGGGGATTTGAAATTCATTGAGACACAGGATCGTATGGTACCTGTAATTATTCAGGACCTCGCGAGTGGCGCTGGAATAGGCACATATAGCAGTGTCTCCTCTTATTGAGCACACCAACTGCTCGGATTTCGAGGCTGCGGTTGTTTTTGGGAGTTAATTGGTCGGCAGACGGCCGAGCCATGCACGGTCGAGGCACGTTGCATAATTAATCCACTGTCGACTGACCTCTCGGTGTATCAACTCGTATTTGCGTATTTCTCCACGTGTCTGTAGACCTCGTCGATAAGCCTTATGCATACGTATGTGGTTTTGTTATCTACGCCGCAGAAATGACATGCAGACTTTTTAGTATTCAAAATTCATATCGGTGAAAGCAAAATAATTTCTTCTAGTGTAAAAAGAATTATTTTTTCAATTAATACAAATTCTGAGTCGGCTGGAAGATATTAATTAGATAATAGACTTTTCTGAGGGTCCAAGTAGCAATATCTTGAGAAAAAAGACTGAAGTAGTGAGAATTGGGGCGGGGTAGTGTGAGAGAGGAAAGTTTGAATCAAATTTTATCGCCAGTTCGTCGTTCCATAAACGCCGTAGGCCTGAGTCTGTTTTACATTTAAAAAGCATTATCCACCGACCGATTCGAATCCCAAGTGGCGATAAAATGAAATTAATGGTAGAGTCTGCCGATTTTCGATATATCGACGTCGAGGACCAAAAAGAGGGCGTGAGAATTATCACGCAATCGCTGGCTTTAAGTTGACTATGAACTTGATAAAAGTAGAGGAAAGGGAGAGACAATCCGAAACTTTTCGGATTCCAGTTCAGATCTACGATTTGATAACAGGAAAATCCGAAACTAGTGTCCAAATTTAGTATCTTACCTTACTCCGTAGTTCTTTAAATATTTATTTCAAATTATAATTAAATCTTAGATTAAATTAAATATTAGATAATAGGTAAAAAATCAAAGCACCCATCAGGTATTTTTAACGAGGCTGTGTTTGATAGTGAGGGATTTTTTGTCTTGTAGTATCCATTGGGGTAACGAACACCCAAGGGGAATGGAAAATATGAGGTGATCTTCAGTAGAAGGTAATAGATGAGTACTATTAATTATGTATATTAAACTTTAAGTGCCCGTGATTATAAAAGCAGAAAGTACGTTATTCCGGAAAGAAGTAAAAAGAACCAACAAGTGATTGAAAATTTTCCACTCCAGATATCATAAAGCATTTTAAATTCAATCATTTCTCGAGACAAAAATTGGCCGGTATTTTAAAAATGTAGATTAAAGAATCGAGCATGATGTAGAAAAAAATACCTTAATAAAAATCTGGAATAATTGATTTGATGTGTGTAGCACAACGTCAATCAAGTATCAAATAAAATCCTATTAAAATGCTTTTAGGAGTGAGAAATGAGCTTATGAAAAAGCCTGGCTCGCTGTCACTGTGCTAAAAGGGTTTATGCGACTTCTATATTAAATCCCATATCATTTTACCCCGGCGAGCAATAAATTACAAGCGGTGATATTGTCTCCACGTGATTAACGCGATAAATAAATACGTGGTCCTCCGGTTGAAAAAAATTGTCTATAGATAAAAATATTATGTCATATAATATGCGATGCACGTATAGAGAAGAACAAACTCATGTGTAGTTATGGGAACGCTTCTGGAAAAGGCGATTAGCTCCTTAGCGACTGGCTTCGAATACGAGTCGGACATTAATCTCGTTTAGCGCGCTTTATTGCCACTGAGTAAATTGCTACCGGGTAGTAAATACTGAACAGAGTTTTGTAACAAATAATCAAGCGTGCATTCCTCAGGGAATTACACACTTTTTTTATGAACAGCATTCCAAAATTAAAAGCTTCTCTCCTCAAATTTACTCCCCAGCCTGAAGATAATAAATACGTTTGCTCTTTCGCTTCGAGATAGAAAAAATCTCAGTAAAATAAATCGCTTGAACCTTTTCTCACAAGTGGAAAGGTCTGAACCCACCAGCCCATCTTCTGAAATTTTGACGACTTCCGGCGGCTTCCTCCATGTACAAGACCATATACGAGTACAATGGCAATTGCCTTAACGGTCGTTCAAAGTTCTGACAGGCTTCTCCGTTTGCTCTGTAATTAAATATCAGGCTTATCCGTCAGGACGAAGGATTTCCCAGGTGGACTAAGAATGGACGGATAGATGGACAGACAGAAACTGGAATATCCTTCTTTTTTCATTCTACCGCCCTTCCATCAATTCTATAATCGATAGGAGGACGAACCCGCAAGACTGCTAACCCATCCACTCCTTTTCAATTTACCCCCTTCACTCTTTTCCTTTTGATCCGCCCCTCCTTTTATTTTATACCACGACCATGGCCCCTGCGGGACTTTAATAAAATATCAGAAATACCAGTATTGTTTCACGCCCACCCCCGGGCGCATTCCGGCCAAAAGAACGAGAGAGGGATTAGGTGTTTCGTCGTCGCGACGCTTCCTCTTAAATTTTTATATTTTCCTCGCTATTTTTCCCCACTTTTGTATCGTTCCTTCTGTTTCTTCTTCTCAAAATGGTAGACTTTCCTACTCAGGGGAATTTCATTGCTGCGTGTATTGACCTGTGCAGAGAAATATTTTATAACATTCCTGTCATGTGATATATATTTTTCAAATGGGTTTCAATGTTCCAAAAGGTGGGCGCTACGGGTCATCTCTGTGATTGCATTATTTACAGAGTTTTGCAAAATTTTCATGTAATTTTAACGGTGTCTTGTGTGAAAGGTTTCGATTGTATAAAACATCCTCAGTTAAGGAAACGCTCAGTCTGGATAAAAGTTCCATAATCGGTAGAGACATGTCGCTTCACCAGAAAAGGTCTGACAAGGAGGGACCAAGAGGGCAAGAGTCCGAACTTGCGATGGAGGGCAAACGGATCTCGTCAAACTTTCAACGAATTTCAGGCATCCAGAGTCCTTTTTCCCTTTCTCCCCTTTCACCCTTACTTTCGATTGTCGAACACTTTTTTGCGACCCCTCAAGCTCTTCTCGCACGTCGTTCTTTTCCTCAGGTTTGAGGAAAATAGAAAAATACGAATGAATCTTGAAGGGAGGAATACGAGACGAAAGGAAATTCTTTCTTCAAGTACAAAACTTCACTAATAAGGAAGGCAGGAAGTTTAAACAATATGAACGAGCCCCTATTTACCCTCAATTTGTTTCAAGTTTTCGTAAGTAAAATCATTCGGGACATTGTCTCTTGAATAAAATATAGGTATACATATTTTCTTTTAATTCTAGAATAGAACTGGCTAAGAGTCAATCGATATAAGGTGTAAATTTTCTGCTGGGGTGCAGTAACTTTTAACGAAGGCTATATAAAAATAAAAAAAAATCTGAGCCTTCCTGTGTTAATCCGTCTTGGTGGTTAGGGTGACTGAGGCTAGGGTTTACCGAAGGGGGTTGTATGCACAACGTGTCGAGTACCAAGCAGTGGCAACTTGATATTCGCGACATGTTTGAGTGGCAGGTAGCTTGGACTTGTTATCTTGCACTACTACCCGAGAGAGTCAGACCTTTGAAAGGAAAGAGGAGAAAGTAAAAAAAAGGGAGCTAAGGTCAAAACTTTGAAAACAAAATTACCTTTTAAAAATTATGAACGAAGAAGAAAATAAGTGGGTTAATTTATGGTGGTTCTTACTACGGATGAAAGAGAGAGTAAAGAGAGTGTCTCGAACTGTTTTGTTTTCTCATGTCAAACCGAAAAAAAATGTGGAACCCTCCAGAGACGAGTGTTTCCGCAGCCGGATTCTTTCGACGCGTGTCGTCGGATAAACCATCGAGCAAAAAGTGCTTTATGAAGTCCACAGATAGGGGAAACAGTGTCAGATTGTTGGCACTAAAGCAGCCAAGCAAAAGAGTGAGAAACAGTACAAGCCAGAAACAAAAACAAAAGCAAACCAAAGTCTACGACGAACCCAGAGATGCGAAACAGTCGAGTAGAAAACAATACCTCTCTTATTGTCGCTCATTGTATGCTTCTTTTTTTTTATCAACACTTTTTCTACAAGAAACTTTCAATGAAGAATGGCGTCTATCTCTGATGAAGGATCCACGGTATTTAATTAGTTATTAATCATCTCGAGACGTGAGACCTTCCCCCATATTCCGAACAGAGAGATTAATTGAAGGTCGAACTTTTTGTGTGATGCGTCACGTCTTGCGGTTATAATCATCTTTTTTGGTGACTCTTGAAGTGGATTTCGGGGGTTTGAAGCAGTTGGTGAAAGGAATAAGGAGATATGAGCGATAAGAAAGTTGGAAAGGTAAATCCGATCACTTTGTGGCCCTCTGATGTAAGCAGTAGGTAAAGTAAGGAGCCCCTGTGAAGAGGCCTATGGTTATCTGACTTGCTAATGTAGCAGCGATACCCTCAGGATTGTGGCGAGACGAGACGATTCTGATTATTCTCGCTACTTTTTGCTCTCCCTTTCCTCGTTTTTTCCCTTCTTTGTCCCCGTTCCATCAACGAGACGATTCGGATGGAATCCTCTTCTCCCTGTCGATGCTCACACCTACTTTTTTTTTAGAGGAGTAATGTCAGCCAAATGTCTATGAAGGAAACAATAGGTTGCTGCATAAGTGTCAAGAGCTAATCTCTTCTTTTTTCTTGGTAGAATGATATTTCACCTTCAAAAAAAGGGTTGAGAAAAAGAGAGATGGTTATATCTAAACACACAGACACTTTCTTGAAGTGTCTGAAGTGTCTTCCTCCTAAAACATGTTTTGTTGTTGATCGTGAGTCGAGAGCAGAGGAAATCAGACGGGCAGAAGCTTCTCATTTAGTTCTTGCGAATGGCAAGAAGTAGTCAGTTTCAAATTAAATTCGTGCACCAAGAGATCGAGAGTTCAACCCCAATTAACTGCCACGTGTCGTGGAACTCGGGATATTCATGCCTGTTTTTGCATCCGTCAAAATAACCATCGCAAAGGCGTTGATGAAGCACTAAGGTTTAACCAAACGAAACCCCCTATTCTAATCTCTAATGCACCCGCCCTTTGATATGACTGACACCCCAGAGGCAAAAAGTGGTGGCGCCAAATTATATTTGAGTGTCAGAGTCAACATTTCCGAATGAATAAACTGAATCTTTCTTTGAAATCTTAAATTTTCTTATACTTGAAAAGAAATAATATAGTATCTATGTTTTATACTTTTTATTTTATGCTTATTTTGCTTTATCGAACCTTGAATCCTTTCGTAGTTTGTGCTCTTTTTATTTTATTGTATTTTATTTCCCGTGCATCCTTTTTTTGTGCGGGTATTCCATGGGAACGTTATCCTGACCTAGGAGGGTGGCATAAGGTTCGGGGATTTCTACCTTTTTTATTTGACTGGGGTTCAGAGGCCCCTAATGTCCACTAAATATCACTGACGATCTTGTACGTAGATTTGAACGGTTGTCTGCCGGCAATTCGGGCCAAATCTACGTTTTATTTTTATCACCATTTTCCTGTCTTGCTCTGTAAGTAAGCCAGACGTTTCTTCCCACCCTTCATTGACAATATAATTCCAGGTTTGCCTCCATCCTTTTCTCGAGTGCAACTTCACCAAATTTCAAATTTTAAACTATAACCTTTTACAAGCTACTGTAAAATTATTATCATTATGTAGATTTCATGAACTAATCCCTAAAAATAAGCCTCCCATTAATGTTTATAGTCTATTTTACCGAAAATCGTCGTCGTTAATTAATCGCAGTTATTCTGCATGAAAGATGAAGCATCTGGTATCGGATTCCGATAATCTTACTTAAATATTGAAAGATCGTGCGCCTAGTTGCATGTTTAGTGAGGAAGAAATTATCAGCATCAGTAAATGGAGACAAACTTTTGCTGGCTTATTAACAGAAATTGATTTTCCACCTTAGAAAACCTTAGGTCAAAGAGTGAAAAGAAAACTAAAACATATTTACAATTCTCGATTCAATTTGATGAAGCTCTCGTATGAAAAAATTGGACGAGGGTGGGAAAAATCTGTTAAAACAGGTAGCGGTACGTGCCAAGGAGGCTTAAGTACTTATCTCTATGTGGTTGTGGAAGCGTGCAGTGTGCCTCCTCTCGTTTTTTTAATGCATTTTATAACAGGGTTCATGGCAACGCTCACCTCGCTACATTTCATTCATGCATGAACATCAGAAGGCCGAAAGAGTGATCTAGCTTATCTTCTATCTACGTTCGCACAACGTGAGTTAGGATTCACATTTACATTTACGAGACCGAACGCGCGCTTGTTTAATTTTTTTTAAATATCTTTTACAATACAGATTTAAAATTTCCCGCGTCACGAGCGATTATCGATATACGCCGCGTCACGACTTCGATTTCACCAATAAGGAATAAGCGTTACGTTATTTATTTTAAAAAGCCCTTGGTCTCATTTTAAAGATATATTTTCGTAGTTTTGTGTACGCTATTCAGATATTTTTGAAATTATTTTCCTAGCTTCTGCCATAGGCTCAAACTTGTACGAAAAATC
>JAUEJJ010000004.1:1098481-1110243 GCA_032164275.1 Synergus coniferae
GGCTAAAGCTTGGCTTGACGAATGTTGGCATTGTTCTCAAAGCGCGAAATTTAAAAAGGAAACTCGATCTTGCAATTTTCATAATTAATTGTGTAATGTTAATTGTAATGTACTTATATTTTCAGAAAAATTTAATAATTTCTCAATTATTTGAGTAAAAAAATTTAAAAATTTCAGCAAGAGGTTGATTTAAAATATCAATGAATTTCTCCCTTTCTCTTAAGGCGGATTCCTATGGAATTGACCAAT
The DNA here is from genome assembly GCA_032164275.1 of Synergus coniferae. NCBI lineage: Eukaryota > Metazoa > Arthropoda > Insecta > Hymenoptera > Cynipidae > Synergus > Synergus coniferae. The sequence continues at coordinate 1,098,731 of JAUEJJ010000004.1, forward strand.
GAGATCTATAAAGAGAGATCGCGTCCAAAAAGCTACCGAAACCCGAAACGGCGTCATTTTTTTTTATGTTCAGAAGTTTCAGAACACTTGTGTTTGTTTACAGATGTTTACTCCAGTTTACACATAGGCATCAGTGAATTTTATTTGACTATTTAGAAGTAGTTGGTTTTAAAAAGAGTGAAAATGACTTGTGAAAAGCAAATAATAAATGTAGAAGAGGGAGAAAATGAAGAATCTCCATCGTCAAGTGCAAAGTTTGACGTCCTTGACAAGCCTTCAAGAAAACCTGACGTCTCGAATTTTGACATTTTCTGTCTTTTCATGTCCATTGTTACACACATTATTGATCTGGCATTTGATATTAACGTCGCATGTCATTATTTTATTAATGAGGCATACTCACATTTTACCGTAACTATTCTCGTTATTTTAATTCCAAGTTTCATAAACAATGCTGTCAGCTACAGAATGCGTCAACAAGATCGAGAGGTAATTACATATATATAATTATATATCTAGATTCTAGATTCCCCTTTTATCATTGTTTTTCTTTTGTTTAGCGATATGTAAAAGAGATATATATATTTTTTGTTTATTGTTGTTAAACACTGTGTAAAAATTCATTATTTTTGGCACACAGTGTATCTTACAATTATAATATGCATTTGATTAATATTTTTTGGCGCGCAGGAAAATCTGAAGCTTTTCACATTTCCTAACGGAAATATTTTCTCAACATAATTATATATAACAGTTTATAAAGACGCTTCGAACTACTATATAAATTTTCCCCTATTTTTTCTCACGTATTATGTGACAATATTTGTGTTATTTTTTTGCTTTAATAAATTATATTAATTAGGAATTCCTGTTTAATCCATCTAGAATTAAAAATTGAATACTGCTTCAAACTCTAAATTAAGTATAATTTTAATAAAAATTAACCTTCCTTCGACAATTTGTTTCAGTTGCTTTCAGATAACGCCTCGACTGAGAAACCAAGCTGGACTTTTAATCGCATATCGAAACATTTTCTATTAATAATTATGCAAGTCGCTCCATTAAGGCGTTATTGGATCAGCTTGAGATACGCACTAAATTCTCGTAAATGCAAAAAAATGGAGGACACTGCTGGACAAAGACAATATTATTTAAAGATGGTGAATGAAAACCAGGACATTGCACTCATCACAGTATTTGAATGCTTTTTGGAAACAGCTCCTCAACAAATAGTACAATTCACAATTCTTCTCAGCACCTACACTGGCCAATTCTCCTTTACCTGTAATTGTTCTTATTCTTTATTAAAAGTACCATCTATTATGTGACCCCAAAGTTTATACGTACAAGAATTAATTGAATTTAAATATAAAATTTAATTGTAGTGCTTCACCAGAGCTTGAGCATCGCCAGTTCTTTTATCAGCATGGGATGGGCAATGGCGAGTTACCATCGCAGCATTCGTTTGGCTCAAGATGATAAAGAGAACATTGGATTTACGGGATCGGTTCTGCAATTTATATGGCATTTACTTGTGACTAGTAAGTCTCTCTTTCTCTCTCCCTTGCATTAAAGATGTAAAGAAAAGTTTTAATAATATCTCTTTTTTTCAGTTTCGAGAATCGTGACCTTCTCTATTGCATTTATGCTCTCAACTGTAGGCAGCGGTTTATTCTTCCTGATTCATTGGATCTTGATGACTAGCTGGATTATAACTGAGTCTCACGGCACAACAGAATTTTGTCGAAATCGAAAACATGTTCCTCATGCTCCTTTGACACTAAAAGAACGCTTTCTTTCCACCAGTTTCGCTTGCATTCTCGGAATGATTTATAGCTTTGTTTATGTGAACCCCGACGATAATAGTACCTACATGAGATATGTTCTCTACTATGGATTATGCATTATCGAGAATATAATAGTCTGCATTCTTTGGATTATGACGCCTCCAAAGGAAGTCATTTTTTTCTGTCAGTTTACGTCTGCCACCTGCTATCATTGCGTGCTTCCAATCTTCTCTCTTCTTCCATATGTCATTGGTGTCGTTACAATGATTATTTACTATCTATACTTCCATCCCTCAAAACGGCAAAAGACTGTAAACGAATCCTAGTTTGCAAATTTAGGAAATTAGGGGAAAATGAGAATTTGACCAAGAAACTCTTCCTAGTTTAATACATACTGTAAAGATCAGTTTGGATAAAATTTAAAACTTTAAAATATTTATGGAACAAGTTCCGTAATTTTATTCGCGTCTGACCTGAATTACACGAAAAAATAAGAAAAACAACTTTCAACATCATTAAAATTACAACACTTTTTACACTGTAATTAAGTACAATACTCTATTAATGTTATGTTAGGTGTACTTACGATTTTGGATGTTAGTATTAAGACTTATGACCTGCAAATTTGTGATGATCTGTACAAGGAAATCGAATTTTGAAGGTTCGAGGGTATTTTTGATTTTTTTTTGACTGAGCAGTCATGACTGATTTTTTTTTTTGTATTTTGTAACAGATGTTTACAAGATAAGTAATTTTATATACTCAGTATATCAAGTTTTACTGAGCAGTAATGACTGATTTTTTTTTTCTATATTTTGTAACAGATGTTTACGAGATAAGTAATTTTACATATTCTGTATATCAAGTAAATAAATCTGTGTATAATAATTAATAAATATTTGTACTTTGTAATCTTTTTGGGGTTTTTATTACTTTACTGATATTCTTAATTACTGAAAAAAATGAAACAAAAGCATTTTTTAAGATCAAATATATTCAATTGGAAAGTTTTATACATTTACTAGTGTATTTTGTACAACTGATAAAAAAACCTGTTTCATTATAAAAATAGAAACACTTGATATAGTGAAATACATTCTGTAAATTGTAATAAATACGAAACTTTTACATCACCAACTTTTGAAGTCTTCTAGTAATGAAGTACAGCTCTGAGGCTAAAAAAAGAGCAGAGATGTTTTTAAATTCGCATAGATACATATGTTTCTTTATATGCTATTGATAATGGTATCTTACCAGTTTCCTGAGTGGAGCAAATCAAAACCCTCGTTGATTTTATCAAACGGCAAGTTGTGGGTGACGAATTCGTCCAGCATAAGTTTCTTTGCTTGATATTCTTTCACGAGTTTCGGAACACTCTCTTTGGATTTCCAGCCTCCAAAAGCTGTTCCTTTCCAAACTCTTCCGGTGACCAATTGGAATGGACGAGTGCTAATCTCCTGACCAGCAGCAGCTACACCGACAATTACAGACGTGCCCCAACCTTTGTGACAAGATTCAAGAGCTGCTCTCTACAATACAACAAAATAGTTTTCATTTCAATTTAAATAACAGAGAGAAATGATTAACATTAGAAAATTATTCCAATTACCATAGTTTGAACGTTTCCGACGCATTCGAACGTATAATCAAGACCACCATCAGTCATTTCGATCAAGATTTCCTGAATTGGTTTCGTATGATCTTTGGGATTCACAAATTCGGTACAGCCGAAAGTTTTTGCTATAAAGATGATTTATTAGAAACTTCTTTAAGATATTAAGTTAAATATTTTTATAATATATTATATTTATGATTGAAATATGAGCCAACCTTGTTCGAATTTGCTGGTATTAATATCGATACCGATTATTCTTGAAGCTCCAGCAATTTTGCAACCAAATGCGACCGCTAGGCCGACAGCACCTAAACCCCAAATCGCACAAGTACTTCCTGGTTCTACTTTAGCTGTATTAAGTGCTGCACCATAACCAGTTGGTACTCCACATCCGAGTAAACAAGCTTTGTCCAATGGAGCAGTTGGATCAATCTGTTTTGTTTGAGAAATTATGAATTAGTTAGAGAATTTTAAATTATTCATTTAATAATTGACCCTGGTACTTAACTGATGATGATTTTAAAATTTGGATATTACCTTTGTGAGAGAAATATCGGCGACAACAGTGTACTCAGAAAAAGTAGAGCACCCCATGAAATGCGCAAGAGTTTGACCCTTGCACGTAAACCGAGAGGTACCATCAGGCATCTGCCCCTTTCCTTGGGTAGTACGAATTTTACTGCAGAGATTTGACTTCGGGGATTTGCAGAACTTACACTCGCCGCATTGAGGAATGTACAGTGGGACCACATGATCGCCTTAAAATATATTTAAAAGGTTTCATTTAAATGCCTGTTTTACATTGAGTAATAAAGATAATAAAAGTAGAGATTCGTACCAGCTTTAAATTCCGAAACCCCTTCACCAACGCTTTCGACGATACCTGCACCTTCATGGCCAAGAATACAAGGAAAAATTCCTTCAGGGTCTAAACCACCCAAAGTATAAGCATCGGTGTGACAAAGAGCAACAGCCACAACTTTTATTCGAACTTCGTGAGCTTTTGGTGGAGCCACTTCAATTTCTTCAATTGATAGTGGTTGCTTTTCTTTCCAAGCAACAGCAGCTCGACATTTGATAACCTTTGACACCCAAATTATGTTAGCATTATAACTCGTAGATCTAATTTTTAATGCTAATTTTTTCTAGAGCCCAGGAAAAAAGAAACAATTGACCGATTGCTTTAGTGAATTGATTATTTGGATTTTTTAAAGAATGTGGATTAGAATTGTGTTTTAATCGGTTTCCAAAATTTAGATGGTTTTATCATAAAACTTCGATTGAACAGAAATTTTTTCATTTTCAATTATTTAAACCGCCAAGAACTTCCTCAAATCTACCGAATGACCAATTCAAATTTTCTAATCGATTAATTTGTTCCTGGGACCTATTGTTATGTAATTGAACAGATTAAATAAAAGCCGGTTTATTTTTCAAGATGTTAATTTCCCTAACCATTTTTTATAATGATGTAATAGTTGTCTAACATGATAATAAAATGCTGAACTTGTCAACAATAAGGAAATTTTTAAAAATTTTACCTTGCCGGTTGTATCTGCCATGTGGACTCTATTCCGTTATCTAAAACTGACGAAGTAAAACCTTTCCACGTTACTTGTGAAACAAGAGTGTAGACAAGAATAATTCTTGAGTATTCTAATCACTTTGAGAGCTTGATACTGGATTAATCGGATTAATTGGGATTAATATTAATAACTGTTAATAATTATAGCTTGAAGATCGTGACGAGAAAAAGAGAGGTCAAGAGGTTAGATTAGGTTTGGTTTGGTCTGCAGTGTGCATACATATGTATATGTGTATGCGCGTATGCATGTGTACCATTCACTAGAGATAATCTGACCATATATACACCATGAAGGATATGAACTGATATGAAGTAATAAGAATCCAATTGATTCCAATATGTAGCCAATTTCAGTTGCTTTGACAGTGTTGACAAGTTTTTGCAACTTCTTGACTGTTTATTCTTTTGTTTGCACACGATATTAAACAATTCTGACGATTCTGACTGAATTTTGACAGTCAATGTATGTGCATCTGTGCGATAGAGTAGTGACGTTAGTGTTAGTGTTCTCAGTCCTCTACAAATGCAATTAGTTCTTGACAATCTTGACATCTTGATGGTGTTGACAATAACCTAACCTCAAACTGCTTTCAATCGTTATCAGAATTTTTTAACTTATATATGGAAATATTTCAAATAAATTAAGTAATATCGTCGTATCTGGGAACGATAGCAGTAAGAATTGCCTAAGAATTATCTGCGGTAAGAATTTTTCGAATTTCCGTAAGAACATTTAATTTATTTTACTTTTTCTATATGATTTTCCTTTTATTTTTACAAAAAGTTCTATAAAAAATATATTTTTATAATTAACAGGTTTATATGGAAATATTTTTGATTTTTGTTGTGTTCGTCCTATTTTGTGTTTTCAGAATAAATTATATTAAAAGCATAATATGCCAATTTTACATCATTTGTGTGTATTTTTTTATATGTGCAAAATTTACAAATATCTTCAATTTAATTAACCCGTTTATTTTGCAAATGAATTTAATCAGTTAAAGATTCCAAGCCAGCTTTATAAATTTGATTCTTATTTACCCCATCCCTAATTTAATCATAAATCTTCAATATCCACCAAAACGATTAAACTTCCTTCAGGCTGAAAAGAAAGGAGAATGATTGTCGACAGCCTACCAGGACAGCAGCATCTTTTGCTCATCTATTGCTCTTTTACTTGCATTTATCTACCTGGAATCTTAATTCTCCTGAAATTCAACAACAATCTTTACAACGTGGGAACCTACAAATTCATCCCAATCCTTTTTATCTTCATGTTTGCGGAATTGATCAAGCTGTGTTTTTCTCATCTTCAAACGGACCAAGCAACCTTAAAAAAGATAGAAACTCGGCCGAATCCAAAGTCTAAAAAATCATGCACCAAAGCTCTAAAGACTGGTTTCAAATTTGTAGTTTCCCTATGTCTACTCTCAGCAATTTACTACATTGTCATCGTTTTATTTGGAGCTCCTATACTATCTCATCACGAGGAAACAATTATGTTGACTCTAACATTGACTACTTTAACATTTGTGCCAGCTTGTCTACATTTGGGAATCGATACTGCTCTTGCCCTTTTGTTTGGAATGCAAGTGAGCAATGGAAATTTGTTTGCTGAGGCTGTAAAAACTAATGTTAAATTTACACTTATGGGAACTTGGCTCGGAGCAATTGCTATTCCCCTCGACTGGGATCGACCGTGGCAAGCATGGCCTGTTCCTTGTGTAACTAGTGCCTTGATTGGTTATACTTTAGCCCATTTAGTTACTCTAATTAGCATGCTACCAACCATGAAACAGGGCAAGAGCAAGTCTCATCGATAGCTAAACTAAGAAAAATTTAGGATGTTATTTTTTTTAATTAACCTAGTATTTAGTAAACATTTATAAAAAAAATGTTTATCACTACCATGATAGATTTCTTTCTATTCAAAAGAAAAAAAATACATAGTTTTATCCTTTTTATACAGAATGTGTTTAACGTTAATGAAAATTAAAAGTAGAACTAATTTTTCTCAAATATACCATAATCTTCAGATTTCTACAATATCGAATTAGAAGATATATATTATCTAGTCAAATTCCTTCTGTAAATTATCGTGTAAATAAAACTGTATTTGAAAAAATTGATCTGTATTAACTGGAAGTAGATCAATAAATATATTTCTTCTCAATTTTAAATTTTTTCTACTTCTATTTATCTATTCTAGCTATCTATTTAATTTTCGTTATTTTTGTTTTATATTTGATAGCCTTATTTATTTATTTGTTTATTAAATTTGTGTTATAGGAGCAGGAAATTTAATACGAAATTTAGCAAGATATATTTAAGTTCGAAGATAAGATACAATGGAAGAAACAACAGAGTCTCTAATTTTAAAAGCCTTACAAAAAGGTTTGTGTTCGAGAATTCTAAACTATATTCTTTTACCTCTTTTAACAAATTTCTAAATAATTCCTTTTTTTCTAGAGGTTTCTCTGAAGACTGTAAATAACTATGGAGAAAATTTGTTGCATGTCGGTGCAGCGAATGGCTGTTTTCGAGTTGTAAAAGAGATTTTAGAAAAGAAGATTTGCGACTTGAATCGTAAAAACGTTTTCGGATGGACTCCTCTGATGCAAGCGATCAGAAATAGAAAACTTGATTGTGTTCAGATTCTTCTTACTAATGGTGCGAGTGTCACTGAATCTACTTACCTCGGTAATATTTTATTAATTTTGTTGCTGTTCTCTAATTGATTTCAAACTTTACTTTCTTATAAGTTTATTATATTATTATGTATGTGTATATAATTTTCAGGTATGTCAACAATAGGATTAGCAACAGCAGTGGGTAAAGAAATGTTTGAAACAGTCTACAAATTTTGTCCTTCTGCCCTTGAACTTGCAGCTCTAGACGAAGTTTGTCCACTTAGCATAACAGCAATGAATAATGACAAAGATTTATTCTTCAGACTTGTGGAATTAGGTTTAGACCCTTTAAAAGCAAGTAAGATCAATTCAAAATATGATCAAAATTAAAAAATTGAATTATTTCTATGTTTCCTAATCTTAAATGTTTTGGCAGACTCCTTCGCTCATTTGATGATGAAATCTTCCCTGATTCCGGAAATATCTGCTTTGGCAAAACCTCTTCAAGACACAGAATCCTACTGGAATGATTGCACCGACAATATCAAAATACTAGACGATTTAAAGAATTATGGCAATCCAAAAGTACCAATCACAAAAAAGAAAGTTGACCTTCCAGGAATTTTTATTCATGAAACCGATGCCGAAAATTTGAAGCCAATAGAATCAGATAATAAAATGGGTGAACTTAATTTGATAATTCCTGTTAAACAAGCAAATACGGAATATAAAAGTTTGATATCGCCGAATCTTACTTATAATAATGATGGAGCTTTTTGTCCTTCACCTCAATCAGTTTTTTCAAAAGAGGAAAAGGAGAAAGATATTGTTGACAAAAATAAAATGAAGGATGACTTATGTTTTATGGAAATTCGTGACATACAACAAAATTCTTATTATGACAGTGATCGCCCTTTAAGCAGGTAATTTTATTTTATATTTATTTACTTTACGGTCTGGATGTTCAGATGTTTTATACAATAAGGCATTATAACGTATAAAAGTAATTTTGTTAAATATTTATCTTTTCCAGATGCCAGAAGTTTCGTCCTCCCGACTTAGAATTTTTGAACGAACCTACAGATTTAAATGCCACTCTCAGTTTTGTACCAGAGTATACTCCCACGAAATCACCGAATGTTCCTCTTGAAATTGAAGATGAGAATGCAGTTTTTGGAGAAAATACTCCAACTCCGCCTCAAGGAACAGCACCGCCGAAAGTTTTTATTTTCACACCGAAACATGCATCGATGGCTTTTATACTTCATAGTTACGGTCTGGATAAGCACATTTTAACATTTTTAGAACAAGAGGTGAGAACATTTAATTTTCCAAAAAGAAATAATTATGTATTATCTCAGAAACGCTTTGCAAAAAAAGATTTATAGTGTATTGTATTTAACAATGTTTGCTAACATTTTTTTTCAATTATTTAATAGGTGGATGTAGAATTATTTTTTACTTTAAACGACGAGGATTTGAAGGAAATTGGAATTGAAAGTCAGTCAGAGAGATCCACTATACTGACCGCGATCGAAAAGTGCAAAAAAAAGTTAGTTTATTAAGAAAGTAAAAATAAGTAGTCAATGTTGTGTTTAAATTAAATGTTTTATTGGAAAATGTAACACTGTTCTTTAGAATTATTATACAGATCAAATAGCTTAAAACATATTTAAAGTTTTTTTTATTTACATACCTATTTTAGTTACTGATGTACGTGATTTATCAATTATTTTCTTATCACTATTCATTTTTAGTATTAGCTGGTATTAGTATCAGTAAAGAAATTCCTAACGTACCAAACACCAAGATTTCAATAAATTCGAAAGTAATGCGAAGTCGAGTATTAAATATTTATAATCAGAACTGAGTAACTTCCAAGTAAATAAGAAAACTGAATTACTTTTTATCGCGGATATTTACATTTCTCTGCGTCAGCAAATCGCATTTTTGAAGGCCAACCTCGTCAAATTAATTTCTTGCTCAATGAAATTTTTGTATGAAAATACATTGGTGTACACATCTGGAAATCCTCTACCACATGGAACCACCCAGGAAGCAATGCCCACGACTTCTCCATTTACAACCAATGGACTACCACTGTCTCCCTATAAAGAAAGAAGAAAAGGTAAAATTAAATGGATGTTTTAAAAATTAAAAGAATTAAAGTATTTAATTTTTAGTAATCGGAATCAATCGTAGTTAAATTTGAATTTCAACTTATTATTTTAATATCCTACGATTGTGAAAATTAATTTTTTTTTCTCTACCGAACAGGCTCCTCGTCCAATTGTCTGCATTGCACAAATTTGCTCTTCATGCATCAAATTTCCAAATCGCTCTTGACAAATTGAAGATGGATAAACACTAGTCGGCAATTTTTGAAGATAATCTGGAGTTACTCGATAATTTGTAAAAACGAGTCCCCATCCTGCAACAATTCCTGAAGATCCGGAGATCAAATTTCTCTTGGGGATGTTGATCACTTGTTGATAAGGGTTTAAAGTTATTTGTTCATTCAACTGAAATAAGAAAATCACATTATTTTATCATTTGAATAGTACATTTAAAAATATTTTAATTTTAAAATATAATTTGCAAATATATTTTTTAGATTATTAAATTAAAAATTACAATTAATTATTAATGATTAGAAAGAGAAAATTAATAAAATAACTTACTGTGATAATGGCAATGTCATTATGCCACGAATATTCAGGACCTGGAGTGTACTCTGGATGAATAGTAACTCTGCAAATTTGATGCATTTCACCACCCTGTGATAATTTATTACTTCCAGAAACGACGGCGGCATTTTGGTATGGAAAATTGATTAAATCTTGAACGCAATGAGCAGCAGTCAAAATGTGCATATCGCTAATTATTGCACCACCACAAATATGAGCTCCATTTACTCTGAGTGATACTTGATATGGAAATTCGCCCGGATTTGCATTCCAGCCTCCCAGGATTTTTTCGAATTTTGGAGGTGCTGCTATGGTTTCTGGAATGAAAAAAACATTTATTTTAAGTTTTGCACTTCATTTAGGTTTATTTAAAAAATAAAATAATATAAGGGCGTTTATTAAAATCGAGCCGGGGTATAACTTGATAAAGAGAATAATTTAAAATTAATCTTACCGCAAAAAATGGCACAAGCAGTAAGAAATACTGTAAAAACAATTCGTTGGCAAAACATCTTGATTTTTGATTGAAAAGATTCGAAATCTGTAAATACAATGTTATCAGTAAAACTAAATTAAAATCAAGCGTGAACAGATTTATTACTACTTACCTAATTCTCGTTGTTTTCGAACTAATTGTCTTTTGAAATTGCAGAGGTTTTTATAGCAAAAAAAATTAATGATTCGATTGAAATCGATGACACATTTCTTAGTAAAAGAGTAATGATAAAATTTGTATGAAACTTATGAGAATAATTATTAAAATGTATTTACTCGTAAAAATATTACTAGTTAATTCATAAATGATGATAGGAATGTGTTTAATAAATCACGTTTCATAACCAGAAATCGTTTAAACTTTAGATAAAATATAAAATGAAAATAGATATGACAAATTAATTCTTAAAATTTTAATTGTAATTTAATTGTAATTTAATCTATTGTACTTTTTTATTTTTCTGTTTCTAGTATTATAGAATTTGGAAGCTTGTAATTTTTTTACAATTACAGTTTCAATCAATACAAAATTACCTGATTTAAAATATTTATAATTTTAATCATAAATTATAAACTAACATTACAAACATTAAATAGGATTTGAATTTTGAAGATTTTAAATATTCCCGCCATTTGATAATTTGATTTCCATTGCTTCTCTATTCTCTAATGATAAAATTACAGAATAGGAATAGAGGGGACTAGGCATATAAT
>JAUEJJ010000004.1:1110343-1122039 GCA_032164275.1 Synergus coniferae
CATATAATGATGACTCGTTCGAGTGATGTTGTTAAAATGTGACGGTTCTGGCACCCATCTTTAATTGTACCTTTATTTCCGGTCGGCCCGAAAAGCAACCAATCAGATGCCGAGAACTGACAAGGAGATTGTCATAGCAGAGGTCATAGTAAAGATGTCGGACACAGTAAGTTTGTAATAGTAAAGATGGCGGATTCCTCTCCCCTTGGATTCAACCCCGCGCTGAGGTGGTTAATCTCCTCTATTCCTATGTCCATGGACATTTCTGGTTCCAATCTGTTCCAATCTTTGCTGTGGTGAAGGCGGTGAAGGAGAAAAAAGAAAAATGGCGGAGCTTGGAATCGGTCGGCTCCTCATGTGTTGAAATTGCACTTTTATACTCTGTTAATATCAATCTTTTTTAAATAATTCACGAAATTTTGTTTCCTATTCGCAGCGTGATTTTTAAACTATCGAAACCGAAATTCCGGCATCGCGGAGTGCTAAAATAATCTTTCTCGAAAAGTATTGTTCATCCTAACCTCTTTGTGGTTTGTTTGGAATTTGACGAAACAATGGCAATGAGTGAAGATTTTAATTTTTCCGAACTCTGTAGACTTTGCTCCTTAAAAAGCAGTCATCAGCTTCAAATCTTTGATAAAGAAGGCGAACAACGACAATTGCTGTTCAAAATTCGCTCTTGTATTCCCGCTGTGGTAAGTTTTCAATCTTTTTTGGGAAGGGTTGCAAAGCTGAGGATTCGATGAAACAAAAAAAAACATTTTTTATTTGCTACCTTTAGCAGTCAAATTAATTTCTAGGGTGAGCTTTAAGAATCTAGTATACTTAACAACAATTGCTTACAGTCGTTTCTTCTGTTTTCAAACAATTTTCGATTGTAAAAATTTTTAGAAGCTTGATATCATTGAAGTAGTTGACTAAAAAATAAAATTATAACAATTAATATCTAGTTTTCTTAATTGTTATTGGAAAATAAAATACTTGTCTAACAGGAAATTAAGTTGAATTATTTTTTTTTTACTTTCTTCCTAATTACAAATTTAAGAAGTCATTTTCAAGATTTAAATTCTTCGAAGTTTACAAGCACTTTAGGGCAATCAAATTTTATATCGTTGAAATTTCACAGCATTTGATTTTGAATTCCAAAGAAAGCAATACACTAAATTCAGAATTTTTAAAATAACTTTGCAGATAACAAAGGAGGATGCTCTTCCAAAAAACATTTGCCAGAGGTGTGTCTATAAATTGGATATGTTCTACGAGTTTCGTCTTAGCTGTATGGCTACAGAAAATGTTTTAAAAAATTACTCAGATAGTATAAAACACCTTGCTGCAGTAGTCAACAGCCAGGTAAGTTCATATTTTCACAAAATTATTTTGTATCAGTCTGTTTTTCATAACTGTTACAAATGAATTTCGTAATCTACTTGGAAGTTGATGTGATAGTAACCAACAGCTAGTGTCTGGTAAAAAATCAACTTGATTTAGTTGGATCTAGAGTCTAGAGAAATTTGTTATCGTGCTTGTGTTATTTCAAAAGTGAAGGCAGTTTTAAAAGCTGATGAATTATACTTTTGCTATTGTCTCATAAAATGTGAGTAGCAGATAGTTACAGGCTCAACAAATAAAATAAATTCATATAATTAGCAAATTTAATATTTCTCTAGTTTAAGAAAAATTCTTTAATGCAAGGGCATCTCTAATCGTAATTGATTATTTTTCTCCCGCGATCTTATGTTCTTCTCTCAACCTTAACTTTTATTTAAACTCAATCGACCATTGGGAATTGAATTTCAAAATTTAGTACATAATTTTTATAAAATAATTTGGCATATTCTCCTTTATAAATAATAAAGTTTTCGATTTGGGATGTTAAATTCGCTGTCAAATTGGTTAATCTTTTCATGTTTCCTATTTAAAGTGTTTAAAATTTTAAATAATGCAAGAAATTTTATAATTTCATATTTATAATGTTCAAAATAAAATACTTTTGGATAAAAACAAAAAAGGAACGTTTAGGAGGGTGGGATAAGAAATTGTGGAATGTTAAAAAATGGAGTTCTGGAAAATAAATTAATCAAGCTTAAAGGGTTGGTGGATACGAAAGAGGAAGGAGTAAAAGACAATTTTTTAATTATTTAATTGAAATCATTTAATTAGAAAAACAGAAGAAGTAGGAATGTTTGAAAAGATAAGGTTTACGTTTTTGAGTCATGTTAAAAAATTGCGACATGTCCCTTTAAAGTTTTAATTAACTGTTACAAAAAATTATCAGTCGCCTCTAGTTTTTAAATCAGTATATCCTGTATTTAATTTTAACATATTAAATGGTCTTCTTTCCAGGAATGAGTAGTAGATTTTTTATTACATTTTGAACAGACGTTTAAAAATTGAAGCTACTTTTAATCTTGTTCATATACGAGAAAAAGAAAAAAGAAAATCGAGGAGAGAGTGAGGAGAAATGAACGAGTTATGAGAGCCGTCGCGACGCTATTGATCGACGCGACGTTGCCCTGCGCGTCGCTTTGCAACAGAAAGCGAAAGTCAATTCTCCTTTTCTTTGGTGTCTAGTCTAGTCTTGTCTCTCTCGTTTATCTCAGACCAAAGCAGTCGATTCCCCCTTTTTGCATCGTCTCATTGTCAGTCTTTGTCTTCCCCATATTTCTTGCATTTCCTCCCTCTCCCCCTCACAGTCATCTTTTCATTCCCTCGTTTTTTATTCTCCCTTCTTTTCCAATGCATGGGATCTTACTGGTTACAGGTGTATATCTCTTCTTCCACCTTGAAAAAAAATCCTAGCTTCGTTGAAAACCTGTTTCTCATACTGAAGGAGAATGAGCTAAGAGCCGGGAGAAGGGTGTTATTGCTCGCGACGCTTTACTTCTTGACATTGCTTGATCATGAAAGCAAGGGGGAAAATGAGATTTAAATCCTGTCGAAAAAACGAGGCTAAAAAGTCTCGTGAGAAGCTGAGGAAGTTTAATGGATCATTAACAATTTATTTGCAGCTAGGATTTAAGGAAGGATGATTTGAATTGTCAATTGTTTAAAGTTTGATAAGCATGTAACTTGTGCAATTGGTGTAGATAGATTTGGATAGGTTTCGTTCAATTTAGAAACTGGATGATGCTGATTAATTCATTTTCAGGAATTGTTTTCGTCAAAGAGCCTTCGTAATTTGATAATCGAATTTAATATTGAATGATTGAATCGCTTTACCACGGGAACACTTCGATTCATCAAAGTATCAGCTCTAACAATTTGATCTCTACCACCTGTTCTGTGTTCAGGAAGCCTTGCATGTACAATTCCACCGGGAATCTGCAATCAATCTACCTGCAGTCTCCCTTCGATAAATCGGCATTGCAACTTTCGACATGTGTATCTCTTAGCATACTGGATTCGGATTTGATTCTGCGCTTGCCCAGATTCAGCTCCGAGGTTCTCAATGTCAGTGTCAAGGTCAGCCGGCCGACGCACTGCAGTCGATTGTGGCGGCACCAGAATCAGCAACGCCAGGAGCAAACGACGAGGGCGAAACTGGCGAGACACTCGTCCAGTCAGCGACTCGATACAGAATCCCGAGCATATATTGTTATCGCTAGAGGAACGTCCAAAATTCATTCCTGAGCTTTGCCTCCTTTTTTGTTAAATTCAGATACCTTCCTTCTCTTTATCAGAAAGTCAACAGAAAACAAGACCTCCCATTCGTAGATTCATTTTTTTTAAATCTTTCTAGTCCTAAACTAATTCTGAAAATTATTTTTATCAAATTGGAAATCCTGGAAAGGATTATCCTTTAGAAGTTGTTCATTTTTCAATTTTTTGGTCTGAACTTCTATAACTTAGGATTTTCTGCTTCAGACTTGTCCGACTAGAATTTTTTGACCAAGCCAAGAGTATTTTTATAAGATTTTTATCAATATTACAACTGATTTTAAATTTATTACAATAATGTTTTTATTAAAAAGTTGGTCTGGAATTTAGAATTTTTTCTTTAAATTTTTTAGAGTGGAATTTTTTAGTTCAGACATAGGACCTTTGGTTTGGGTTTCGCTTTTGATTAAAAATTTGCTTTCCAATTTTCGTGATATCATTTGAAGGGAGCCACTGTGCGTTTCCTCCTCTCCCCTCATTCTCTTCTTGGCTTTTTTCAACTTTTTTTGCCTCTTTGTCCTCGCCAGACTCCTCGCATCCTCCTTGGAATTCCCCTCTCGCCGGTAGCGTGCAGTGGTGACCACGTCTTTCTCTTTTCGTCGTTTTCCCTCTCAGTCTTGGCAAACGGACAATTCATAGGGAAAATAAGAGTGAAATCGAGAGTGAAATTGTTCGATGTGCGCGAGTTGTGTGACAAGTTATATTGCAACTCGTCCAATGTCTATGGGCTTGAAAACGAAGGTGGTGAACCGGCTTTTGTGAATCCTGCTCAGAAACCTTGGTATGGTTAAAAGGATCGAGATTCAGGAAGAGAAAAGTGAGAATTTAGAATTTTCGTGTATCAGTTTTAATTCTTTGTTGGGTTTTTGATCTCTTTTGTGTTGTTAGGATATAAATTTTGTTTGGAGAGTGATTTAAATGTTGAAATTTTAGTCCTTTAGTCTCTAAAAACTAAAAATCGCTAAAAACTTACATCAAATGGCACTGCAAATATTAAACAATATAACTTTCGAGATTAAAAAGATAACGTGACTAAACATGTAAAAAATTATTTTATTTTTAACGGAAAATGTGACGAATTTTAACAATTCAATTTAGAGTAGATAATTTAAATTCTAATTTTACTATTAGAATTTTTTAACGAGATATTAATATACCATAAAAAGTTTAAGAGACATATTTGCAGAAAGACTAGAAAACTTTTTTTCCTCTGAAAGGTATTGATCGCCAGAAAGTAATAAATTTTCTGATGCAGAGATAAAAGAGTATAAGCATAAGAAGAAAGGAAACTATTGGTCATTGCACGACATAATTTTATTTGAAAACCGAACACATAACTTGTATTTTTATGACCTCTGGAGATAATTTTAGAATTTTTTATTACCTCATTAACATTTTCCTCTTAGCTTCACAAATGCAAAAAAAGCTGCATTTAAAAAATAATATGCGAGACAAATAAATTCCGATAGTGTTCTTTTGAAATTAAATCATTCACTCTTTATCCAAAACCTAAATATATTCCAATTGAAAGAACAGGCTTCGATTTCTTAACAGGAGCTTCTGCATGCGGAAGTTTAGACTACTTAATTCTTATTAGGTACTCATTTTATTTTTATCTGAAATACTAAATAGAAAGCTGAGAAGAGACGAAAGTATCCTCTAATTTAATTTTTGCTTCTAGAGAAAAACCACGAGTTTCATGTTATAAACTGTTCAGAAGCTTCTACTTAATAATGTATTGTCTTATTGTTTCAGGTAGGAGAGAATAAAGATAATAAAATGTCAAATGGTACTCAGCAACAGCAACAACAACAAAGAACAGCATATGTAGAAGCTCACGCTGTTGCTCATGCAGCAGTACAACAACACATGGCCCAACAAGCTGCTCAGGCAAGGTTAGCAGGAGGTGGACCACCTACGACACCTCAGCCTCCTAATCCAACCTTCACCTTACCTGACGATGGTCTCGGATACGACGATGGAGTTCGTGTTCTTCGTTCTATTGGAACTTGGTATACACGACATTCATTACAATTTTCTTCGTAATCCAGCATCTCAGAATGAACACTCCACCTTATTTTAAATTGAACCTTTTACCTTGAAATGAGCACGTATTTAAATTTGTTTCAGGTCGCCTGAATATTCAGCAGCAATGCGGCCGACAAGTACGATGCCAGCCTTTCCAGGATCGACGGAACAACAATTTGGGAACGGAAGAGCGCCTACCTTAAATCAACCTCTGCGAAACGCAAACACCATAGGAATTCGACCCGGGTCTGTTTCAAAAGCAACGAACACAGGGGAGCCTACAACGAAAGCATTCGCCTGCACAGTTTGTGGAAAAGGACTCGCTCGTAAAGATAAACTCGTTATTCATATGCGAATTCACACAGGAGAGAAGCCATATTCGTGTGAAGTATGTGGTGAGTAACAAGAGATTCTTCGTAATCTGATTTTATTATCTGGCGAACAAAGAACAGACGAAAGACTTTTAATTTTAAAAATATAGTTCATAGTTTAGAAATATTTTCTTTTTTGAATTGATTTTAGGCAAAGCTTTTGCGAGGAGAGATAAGCTTGTAATTCATATGAATAAACTGAGACACAGACCGGGTGTTACGCCACTTTCTACTCCTGCGCCTCCAACTGTGGATCAACAACAACAGCAGCAACAGCAACAACAACAGCAGCAACAACAACAACAGCAGCAGCAGCAACAACAGCAGCAACAGCAATCGCGCCAGGATACGATTCATAAACTAAAAGAGGAACCTAACATGAGTTGGGCCTGCGAGTTGTGCGGTCGAACTCTTGCTACGAGAGAAGAATGGACACAGCATGCACGGTAATTGGCCAAAAACGTCTTGCTTAAATATTTGCTTACAAAGCTTATATATCTATAATAAATAAAATTTAAATTTCGAGACATAATTAACTCAAAATTAATTGCAGATCTCATTTGGACGCATCAGTGCCACCTCAGCATGCAGCCCCTTACTTTGCAGCTGCAGCAACTCCTTCGCAGCCTTACGTTACAGACAGAAATTATTGCCCGATGTGTCGTATTGACTTTAGTGATAAGGCTGAATTCATGTTCCATATTCGCTCTCATTTTGAACCCCACACGCAGCAGACAGCAACCCAACGTTCGAGTTTGAAACAAGGCAACGATCCTGCAACTGCAGAATTAATCGCTCGTGGCCTCGTGGATCCTTCAGGGCTTTGCAGCTAGAACCTCCCCCTTTATCACTCCATGCCGTCGATCCGTGTCTTACCATAGTACAACTACATGACACCATCTTGACATTCTTGACCACCTCTGCATAGCTTGGTATGAAAATTGTGATCGTAATTTTAATTCTCCATTCTTAAAGGATACATCACATAATCATCCCTATTTTAATGTTATATTTTATCCATGAGGTTTCTTTGCATTTTTTACTTTATTTTCCAGATCTTATGATTGAGTTTTTTAAGTTTAGAATCTTACCTAATTTCTGATTAGTAATTTCTTAACTGAAGTGAATATTAAATGGTATTTCTGTTTCTTTTTCTTCTCGACGTGCAAACGTTAAATGAAAAACTGAAACCGCTGTTTAAGTGTGAAAATTAAATGCGCCACTTCCTCTCGTTGAAGTAGAATAGGTTTAGAAACCTGTAGACTGCGCTAAGAACATATAATTGATGTGCCTCCTGCATTTCGTTCAGTTAAATTTATTTTGTCGTACATTAACTAGATCAATTTTTTGTACTGCTACGACCAAAAATCCGACTGATTGTTAGAAGTAGCGATTTTCTAATCAGTAACTTTGTATATCGGTGTTATATACATCGAGTTTTTAAATTGTTATTATAGTAACGATGACTTAAAGTTCCAATGTAGAAAGGGAACAATAACGTGAGATCTTTGCCTCTCTCAAATTTTAAATGTTACATAATTTCAAGCTCTAAAACATTCTTATAGTGGATGATTTGGAGTCTTTTTAATTGTAAACACTTATATTTAACATTTTCGAGATAAAATACAGAGGCAAGGATTCGATTTCTACTCGAGAAGTTAAAATTTAGATTTAAGAATTTAATATCTTTTATATTGAAAGATACAATTAGAATTTTAAGAATCTTCATGGAGCCTTTTAGCGACTTGAAGTACTTCTTTGAACGCCATACTTCCTTATCGAGGATCCTAACTGAAGAAAATAGAAATTCTGTGATATCTTGATTTCCCACTGAAGGGTCAATTTCACAATTATCAAGTATAATTTTTTTTAAATACCTAATCTGTGATTGATTATAATTCGATCAATATTATGGAATTAGAAATTCTTTATACCAAGTTTTGTATGGTATGTTCTTATTACTGTTGATTTTTGTAAAGTGTACATTATTATTTGTCCTTAGGATTTAAGACGAGAAAAGGTCATGTAATTGAATTCAATAGACGGTTTAAACTATGGTTTAAAGATTTTGTTAAAAATTGTTTTCTGCCTCTGGAAAAACTAGAGAATGAAACTTGATAATGAATTCGTGATTAGATTTCATGAATGACGTGCGTTTCGTGGTAAACGCATAGTGCCTTCTCTTTGGAACTTGTCGATTTCATGCTCATTTCATTGTAATCTGGATATTAGTTATTAATAACTACAGATTGGGAGGCACACCGGCATTAAGAGACATTATCGTAAGTTAGAATTAGAACTATTGTTTCCTTCCTTTATTCTTGTCACGAGGAGTGAACGTTCCATGCCACTGCCTCTAATAGCTGCTTTAGACTACTTTTTATACTGTTGATGTCACGCGCAGCTAATAAGAGTCAGGATTTAACGTAATGCCCTTAATTATTACACACGATGTATACTCAACTTTATAAATAAATATCATCAAAAGTATAAATAAAAATCATCAAAAGATATGGGTTTGTTTATTATTCGCCTTGTTCTTATTTTAATGATATATTGGTACGCTGAAATTTTAAATTTGAACATCTTACAAATTTTGAGATTGGCAACATTTGAAAGTTGGTAGTCCATTAATCTAAAAGTTTCAATTAAATTTTCATTAATTATTTTATCTTTATATAATTTCTATAATATGTATTGCCACGAATTCGTGGTATTTTTAAACTTGTAATTGTCCAGATTCTGATGTAACGCCATATTGGCAAAATGATAGCAGTACCGTAAAGTATGATAATGATGTTTGGAGAACCTAAAATTAAGTTAAAACGTTTACTGAAATGTTATGCAACTATCTATAAAACATTTTTATTAATGCTTTTACCGTTGCGAAATTTTGCATTGGAAACATATACAATTTTCCGGCTGTGAATGAACATGGCTCTGAACTCCTCATAATAATTAACATCATATATGTATACCAGGGTAAAAAAGTGTCTTCGGTCGCGAAGAGTTCAAAGGTATGATCACGTCCAAAATTGGTGGAAGAATTGTCCCAGGGAGGAAAAATACCAGTATTGCGAACACTAGAGCTAATTTAATCATATCATATTATTTAATCAATTAAATATATCCGATGCTTGTAAAAACAGCTTGAATAAAGAAGAAAAAACATTAAATGGAACAGGCTTTTTTATTCACTTGCATAGGCAACACTCTCGTAGACCAAGTGATCCAATCTCCTTTTATTTTCGAGAGTAGCAGCTCCATCTAAAAGTAAAACTTGGTTTATTTATTTGCACTTAATTTACCTGCATAATTTCACTACAAATTATACAAATTACCTCCCTGACATTGTATATAAAGTTAGTGAAAAAACCACACTTCCAGAAGCAATGATGGTGGGTGGGATGCACTCTATCGCTGCATCCATGTCACCCCATGCTTCACGAAACGCTATAAACTATATTAGTCCTCATTAAAAGTTCTGACATTATCGGCCATTGCCCGATAATGTGTAAGAGATATTCGCCAACTTTATAGTAGGTGGAAGTGTCTGCCAAATCCATTTTCTTATGACAATCAGACGACACGTGCGAGTCCCTTGTGTTTTCTGCTCTTTGATGATAATTACACCCTCTTGCGTAATATAATAGCCGATAAAATATATATGGGCCTTTAAGTTGGAATTCCAAGCATTGGTAACGTTCTTACTAGAAAGGCGATAATTATAGCTGATATTTCATACAAGTTTTCTTAGGAAAACATGACTACATTTTAAATATTTCTAAGAAAGGATTGCCATCAAAGCATGCTCTTATTCCCTTTGATTTCGTATCGAACAGGTACTACAGTCATAAATTTACTCAGTCATAAATTTAATTTCGCAGAGAGAATCTTTCTGCAATGTATTTTTTAAATTGAAGATACAATTTTTAGAAGAACACACCATACTTTTACTTCGAAAAAGTATTATTTGTGGCGTAGCTTTAAAGGGAAAATATTGTTAAATAATCGATTCTTTGCTTTCAGTAAAGAAACCTATGTTGCACTTTGTGTAAGTAATCTTCAGTCGTGCTGCAATACCAGAAAAATTTCAGTTCATTGCGCATTAAAGGAGATCTCAAAGGTTACGAGATGAAAGTAAATTGACTCAAGTAGACTGATGGTGCACTCT
This sequence comes from Synergus coniferae, assembly GCA_032164275.1. Classification (NCBI taxonomy): domain Eukaryota; kingdom Metazoa; phylum Arthropoda; class Insecta; order Hymenoptera; family Cynipidae; genus Synergus; species Synergus coniferae. The sequence goes on from JAUEJJ010000004.1 coordinate 1,120,574, forward strand.
TCGGAAAAGAAACCTCCAGCAGCACAAAGAAAGAAATGTACAAATATAGGTACATATGCTAAAGCAAATAAAAGACAGATTTTTATATTTTGTACAAGGATGAATTAATAACATGCTACTTTTGTATAAATTTCACGAATGCAGAAGTTCATTCAAGAATGCATTGAGGTATGCAATTTAGTGTGGCAATCATAGCTTTCAGTTAACAAATACCACAAGAAACCGTGGAAAAGTGTTATCCTGGGAAAATATAAATCACCTCCATTTAACTTATTTTCCTTTTATTTATTATCCTTTTACTTACAAAAACGTTCTTTTTATTTCTATCCAATTCATATGCGAAAAATCTTCTATCCAGCAAATTTGTTAGAATTACAAGAGAAAATTCTGTATAAATTCTAAAGGATGTCAAATGAAGAGATTTTTCCAATTTGTTTCCTTAAATAATTCGCTGGTGTCAGTCTTACATTAAGTCTTGCTAAAAGTGTAGGAAAAACCATCAGGTGTGCGGTTGAAATCCAATTTTCCAGGAGGATAAAATCTCCTTGGTGATGGGGTGGTTATTTCATTATATTGGGGTGATGGTCTTGATAGGGGTCGATATTCAGAAACGGGGGGAGGTGGACGATAAGGGGGGGAATATATAGGTTTTTGGTACTGTAGAGGTTCATACTGGGGTGGCTGATACTGGGGAGGTTGATACTGGGGTGGTTCGTACTGAGGAGGTTCATATTTCCTTGCTTGATACTGAGGAGGAGGTTCATATTTTCTTGGTTGATACTGAGGAGGAGGTTCGTATTTTCTTGGCTGAATTTGTGGTTCATATTCAGGAGTAGATGGTTGGTACCTCACAGGAATTGGGTTGTGTTGATATTCATACTGAAATTGAATTCTAGATTCTGGTCTTCTGGGACTTTCCGTTACTGTTTCATAACGATTCTTTGTTTCGAAACGTGAATCGTAGAATCTTCCTTTAGGATATTCATAATCCGGTGAATTGTATTGGGGAAGTGGGACATATTCTGGTTGCACTGGTTCTGGTGGTATCTGGGGCGCTGCTGTTGGTATGTGATCCCCAGTAGCCTGAAAATATAGATAAAAAAATTGAAATTTGAGTTTTGATTTTTGAATATCAAACTATTTTTAAAGAAAGTTATAGTTTTAATGAATACCTGAAAACCATCCTTTCCAGCTGTATATGTAACAGTTCTTCTCTGCCCTGTGGGGTCGATATAGGAATATGAGCCTTTTCGATTACCAAATTCGTCACTTTCTTCTTTAAATTCAACACCATCTTCTTGTTTATAAGAAGCGCCAAATGTCCCATCTCCTGAGAGGTATCGCGTGTCACTCAAAATTGCAGCACTCCGAGGTGATTCTTCATATTGAGGTGATTGGCTGATTACCAAATCGAAGAAGCTCACCAGTAACAACTGAATTAACAGATTTTAAAAGTTAGCTTAAAT
>JAUEJJ010000004.1:1133777-1150967 GCA_032164275.1 Synergus coniferae
TACTGATTCTCTTCTCCGCCGGAAATAGACGAGGTTACATATATTCCAATAATTAAGAATTCAAAGTAGTCTGCCGCAAGTTTTTATCATGTTAATTGATGATTGACATATAAGAGGAAAAATGTCTAAAATGAATGAACTGTCGCATGAAAAAAATTCTCTAATCCCTTTGCGTTTGGCAAACAATAACTGTACAGCAAATCAATATCGCTGAAAGGAAAAACGTGATATAACTCAGTTTTCTGTTGAAGTTTGTTTCAACTACATAGAAAGCATGAAACAGAAATATCGATTATTATTGGTACTAGTCATTCAAATGTTCAAACGTGGGTGTCTTCGTAAACTTCAGCGATCACTGTTTGTACACTGAATGATTTCTTTCGTTTTGTGGTGCTGAACGCCCTTATGAATGCTTCGGACTGATTAATCTGACCAACTGATTTTGTTGGCCTTCTTTGAAAACTTTGACTATTACTCTCTTGACGCCAGTTTTCCTGCACACTTGTCATATCATTTTCTTGGTTATCGATGATTTCGTCAATGACAATCATTCTCCTCTTAGATGAGTCAGGTCCCAATGAAACCTCTTTTCTTCCGAAATAATTAACAAGTATTTCTCCAACGAAGACGACGCATGACAAAAGTGTTCCGAAAACAAGTGTGGAGATCAGTACGTACTTCAGTTGAACTGCCTGAGCCTTTTCTTGTTTCAGCTGTGACATTTGACTCAGATCAACTAGTCCACGAACCTTCCATTTGTCCAACAAACCATTTTCCACTAATCTCAGAAGCACTTCATTAAAACGTTCAGCATAGGGTGACCCTGGTTCTAAATTAAACCCTAAGACTCCAGTCGTTAAGAATTCCTGTACAACATACCAATTCATCTTGCCAAATTGTAGACCATACATAGTTTTCAACGTTTCCATGGCTCCAAATGATATAGCACAGGAGATATTTTTGTGCTTTACCAAAGCATCAATGCAGTCAAACCTAGTGAAGTTGTTTGTAAATGTTTTCGACTTTCTTCGTAGGTTTTCTAAAGTAATGCCGCCGAGAGGCTCCGCTGTTTCTAGATTATGCATAGATTCATCGAGAAATGGTATTAAGTTTGATTTCTCCAAATCACTTAAGGTACTTATTCTCATTTCATGATTAGGACGCAAACTGATGCTTGTCAGGACCGAGTGGAGATAACTTGAGTAAATGACGCTGGTGAGAATTATACAACTGAAAACAATTCTCTCCTTCGTTTTCTGAGGAACAAATGGCGTGCACATTGCCAGAATCATTCGAAAAATGTCAGTTGGCTTCCAAAACTTCTTCTCGAACTTTAGTACACGAGCTATTATGACAATAAAAGTGAAGGCAGAAGCGTTTACGACAAGAACAAAAATCCAATGCCATCCGATCTTGATCGATATGCTCTTAATTGACACTCTTGGAACTAGAGCTACGACAGATTCTGTAGATATAGTCCGACTTCGTAGGAAAGGTTCTGTAGCATAACACGATCCAGCTGGGTATTGTCTGTTTAAGACAATCTGAAATTCATTTTTTATTAAGCCTCTTACCAATCCTGAGAAGTTAGTTTCATAACAACCTTCTGTGCCGTATACTTTTCTTGAGAAAGTTTTAGTAATCTTCATATCGAAATTCATGGTTTTTGAAAGAACTTTAAATAATGCCAACGTACTGCCGTAAGATTCATAAGAGGATTCAGATGTGTTAAGTTTTACGTTATATCTATCGATTCCAAGAATCTTGATTGCCTGTTTTTGCAAATTACGTGTTTTCTCCGGAAATAACAGGCTCTTCGCAGAAAACCATTCCTTCGTGTAGACTTTTTTGAAAGGATTAAAATTGTGGATCATGTATTTCTCTTTCAAATCTGTTATCATATTCGTTGTCTTTTTTGTCTGGATGATTTGTAAGACAGTAACGTCCAGGAACTGATGATGTTTCCAAACTTCCTGCAGGAAATTTTGATAGGTGATGCGCTCGTCTTTCATAAAGTGGATTATCAGACACTTCGGCCGCATTTTTACGTTTGAGATGCGAGTCAAAAATTTGAATAGCTCAACTGCATCGAGTTTTGTCGAAGTAAAAATTGTAATGAAGAGAGTTGTTGCTCTTGGATCGTTCCTTGATATTGACATGTTGATGATATTCAAGTAAGAAACTTCTGAAATTGTGTAAATACTTGAGGGAAAGCTCGATATAATTGGCAGAATGTACTTTACTACCACCTCCTGATTAACTTCTTTATTCTCAATTATAATCATTGCTTGATGATTCTTTTTCAAGTTGCTCATGATACATTTTAGTAAAGCAGTTTTCATGTTCGGTTTCAAAAATATCTGATCTCCTTGAAGGATTAATAAACAGAAGATCCAAATAATCAAGAATAATTTTCTTAGATTCATGATCTGACTTATATGCCGAGACATTCTCAACGAAGACAAACGAATAAACTGCAAAAAATATGATAATTGAAAGAATTGCTCTTACTGTCGCGAAAAAATAATATGAAAAAAATTACAGGAATGATAATAATTATTTCCTGTCATACTCTTTCGTAAGATGAACATTTCGAATAAAATAATTCATGTTCAACTACAACTAGTTTTTAATTTCTTGATTTTCAATAATAATAATTACCTGATTATTTTTTGAGTTCTCCAAGATATCGCTTTACCAATATTCCAATATTATTACCCAATATTTTGATAAGATGTTCTTCCAGATAAATGTTGGCAACCCATTTCTTTCCCGATCTCACCTTTATTAAAAATTACAGGAATGATAAGAATTATTTCCTGTCATACTCTTTCGTAAGGTGAACATTTCGAATGAAATAATTCATGTTCAACTACAACTAGTTTTTAATTTCTTGATTTTCAATAATAATAATTACCTGATTATTTTATTTTTAAAGTGAATTTATGTCACACATGTTTCAATGAAAAATCATATATTTGTGATATCACAAAATAATATAACAATTACATTTTGATATAAGATTCGAAACAAATACAACTGAGACTTATTCGATACATGGTTCGCGCTTTACTATTTTGAAAACATTTTTTTCCTTTCAAATTGCCAATACTAAAAAGAAAATCACCTCTAGTACATTTTCTATTTTTTTCATAATTGAAAAATCGATAGAGTGAGCAAGGTTCTTTCAATTTACAAGCGGAAGTTTTAAAAGCATTATTTACACCTATTGTTATTTGTTTTATATTATTTTTAATTTATGGAGAGGTCATATTCAAATTAATACTTGTCTAGGAATACCTTAATATTATATTTACGAATGCATTATACATTTTTTTTCAGTTTTAGAATACGTGGGACCAAAATGGCGAACATTTGTGGCGAACATGTCAATCGCCCTTTTTTTCACATTCGCATCTTGTATTCTGCCTTGGATAGCATATTATTTGGCAGATTGGAGGATGACTTGTATAGTGACATCAGTTCCTTTAGTTTTGGCAGTAGCAACACCATGGTTTGTTCCTGAAAGTGCCAGATGGCTCGTAAGTCAAGGTAAAATCGATAAAGCCATTGGAATCCTAAGAAAATTCGAAAAAATTAACGGCACCAAAGTTCCAGAGGATATTTATGACGACTTTAAGGTAAGTGATAATTATTGCTGATTCATAGATTCCTTGTAAAATAATAGCTTACAAACAATACGAGACATGCGATATGATAATGATGATTGGTGAGAAGATTTGTTAACTCTGAATGGATAAATTTACGAGATATACATTTATCACACACTGAATAAGAATAAGAAATTTGTTTTCATTAATTTACAAACAATGAATGGTTTATGTAACATTTATATGTTGTAATCGATTTGAAATTAACACACGTGACAACTAATGGTGTAATTTGCAATCTTCTGGCCTTGTATGGATTTTGACCCCAATTATTATCAACGATGTAACAATTTTTAAATCATCACACTTTGCAGAATGTGCACTAAATTTTCCCACTTCTTTTTTTTTTATTTTAGGATACATGCGTGAGAATTCAAAAAGAAGAGGAAGCAGGAAAATCTTATTCGGTACTGGATCTTTTCAAAAGCCCACGTCTTAGAAATATTACGCTTCTTCTGATAGTAATTTGGTGAGTTAATTTGAATGAAACATTTTTGTTTTATTCTTACTTTAATTGGCAATGTGAATATTCATCGGCGCTAAATAGAATTGCGGTTCTTCCTTGAAATTGAGGATATTTTTAGCGTAGGAAAATGAATGAAAAAAATAAATTCAGTAATGAATAAATTAAAAAGTTATTAAAAGAGTTATTATGTTAAACGTGAATGTAAATGAACGTTTTCTTTTAATAGGATGGTAATATCATTGGTGTTTGATGGCCATGTGCGAAATGTGGATAATCTAGGACTTGACGTTTTTGTCACGTTCAGTATCGCATCGGCAACGGAACTTCCGGCGGATACGTTTCTCACCCTAGTGTTGGATAGATGGGGTCGTCGATGGCTCGCCTTCGGTTCTCTGGTGGTGTCAGGGATTTTCAGCATTTGGGCTTCTGTGGTTTCTGATCGTAAGTGCAGAAAGAAATATTTCCAGGCAAAAAAAGTGAAAGAAATTCGAGAAGAAAATAAACGACAGGGAGGGAAAAAGGAAGTTGATGTATAAAGGGATTTGCAATTGAAAGAAGGTATACGGTAGATATAGGGATATAGATAGAGGGAAAGCACTCAGTAATGAAAAGGAGATGAAAAATAGGAGAGAGTAAAAAGAAAGTATCGGTAAAGGGAGCAAGAAGTCAGAGAAAGAAATAAATTTCTGTAATGAAATAAATTAATTGGAAATTCGAAAGGAAATTAAAGAACGCCTCTTTTCAGATATTTATGCTGCCAGCCTCGCCATTATGGGAAGATTCTGCGTGAATATTTCCTACAACATTGGCTTGCAATATGCAGCTGAGTTGTTGCCAACTGTTGTTCGAGCCCAAGGTGTAGCACTGATTCACATAATGGGATATGTAGCCAGTATTGCTGCCCCATTTGTCGTTTATTTGGACATAGTATCTCCCATCTTGCCTCTTCTCGTCCTGGGAATTCTGGGAATTTTGGGTGGTGCTCTTTCCCTACTTTTGCCAGAAACACTTGATAAGGACTTGCCACAGACTCTTCAGGATGGGGAGGACTTTGGAAGGGATCAAGGCATTTGGGACATGCCATGCCTCATGAAGTAAGTGTTTTTATACATATAGATATATATTTATCACTTTTTTACAGACTCCTCAAGATAAATTTATGGGGTAACTTATACAGGAGTTGGTCAAAAATCTGAAAAGTTTTGATCACAATTTCCTATGTTTTCCAGGAAAGCTGATGATGAAGAAATGGCTCCCTCAACAATAAGAAGGACAATTGAAAGGGGCAGTGTTCGAGCTTCAATGAGAGCTTCAATTCGTGGGGAAGAATTTAGAAGTAGTATGATACAGAGGTCAAGTGTGAGGTCACGAAAGAGCCTCAACTCCCCAATTGAGATCGCAAGGTTATAGCCCAAATGCTGAAGGTGAATACTGAATGTCCGCTTGGAATTTCAATCTTTCAAAAAATGTGATAAATTAGATTTTTTTTCCAACTCATCTCCGAAAAGGCAGTAGATACTTATTTGACTTCCGGCACTGCCTGACATAGAATGTGTAAATATTAATATTATGTATACAAGTTCGTAATTCAATTTTATAAAAATATGAGCTGAAGGAGAACTTTTTAATTATTAGTAATAATTTATGATTAGATATGACCTGCTACTTTATCTATATCATGTCCTGTGACGTGAGCATTGAAAAGCGAAGGTCAGAATGCTCACTTAATTACTTATAATAATGTTGATTTCAAGTTACAGAAGATAAAAATTACAATATTGCGAATGCGGATATTTTTTGATGAAAAATTTATTTTGTCTTCTGATATGATAAATTTCTAAATGAGAATTAATGCAGACTGTGATGTAACCGAATTTATTAATTGCCTTTAATTTTTTCATGGAGAATTTTTATTAATTTGTATGAAGAAAATGTATTTATATTAATTAAATATGATAGGCGCACGAATTTTTCCAAAGTGCGATAAAAATAAAATTAAGGACTGCTACGCGCGCGAAGGAGTTTTGCTCCACATTTGTGATTAGTATTGTAAAAGTTTTTGTATAAACATTTTATACGATAATGAAATCAAATTAGAATATGCAATTTTTGTTTTTTTATATTTCGAATGAAATTATGTTTATTTAGCTGCGACCTAATGCTTTATCTTTATTATGAATTGTGATATGTGCATTGAAAAACGAAGGACACAAGTGTCAATTAGTGCTTATAATTACGGTAATTTTCAAATCGCGGAATGTCAAAAATGTAAAATTGTGAGAGTTGATGTATTGGTACCCAGAATTTTATTCTGAAGTTCCTTTTTGCCCATTTTTATGTCCGATTGGAAAGAGGATGACGTTTCTACGAGTTACATTCTTTAAAGATAAAAGATCGAGGGTTTTGTGGTATCAAATTGTCAATTTTGATTTATTTCCAGTAGATTCAGTACTCTTTTATCTGTTTATATAATATTAGAGTTCATACTGAACTCATGTTCATACTAGAGTTTATAAATTTAAAGGTCAGAGTCCGTTCATCTTGAGGGTTGGTCATTTTCAACCGCGGCTCTTTCGTTCCCTCTTCATCAGGCAGCTTACTTGTTTGCCATAAGCCATGTATCATTACAATCAGTAACAAGTTACCGATTTTCATTCTCTTGTAATTCGGCATTAAAGAAAGTCTCAGTTTACGTTCATGTAATTAGTGCTTTAATTTAGAACTAGGAGGTAAGTTGAGAAATATGTTAATTTAATTCTTTATTTCTATATGAACTTATTGAATAATCTAGGTCGAATAATCTTATAACATTCATAAATTTCTGCGGTGGTAATCTATAGCTTATTTGTTAATCTATTTCATATAAAATTGAAAGGTTTTGTCAATAATTTTCAGTACTTTTCATAATTATCTTCAATAAAAAATATTGCACCAAGTTTCACGAGAAAATGTTTTGTTTCATAGTTGAGAATTAAAATTAAAAATTAAAATTAAATTAAAAATTAAATTAAAAAATTAATTTTCATTTTCATTTAACAGTCGGCCTCCACCCTTTATAGTTTCTGAACGTCCAGACACTCCAGACTACACATGGCCTTGAAAATAAAGTGTACTAACGTGAAAAATAAAAAACACCGGCAGTCCCGGCAGTTGTGCTTGGATACTCAACCGCGAAATACGAGTACTTAAAGTGTCTCCTTCCTCGCAAAATTCGGTTTCTAAAAAATATTCCTTATTACCCTGGTAAAATTCGTCAAGTTTTAATTAAATCACTTAAAATGGAAAGATTTGGAAGTATCGAGTTTGCAGATATAAGTTCCACCATAGAAGAGAAGTAATTTAAATGTTTTTAGACCTAGATTAATTAAATGTTTCACATAACTTGTATATCACAGATACAGGTTCTATTTTCCTATTTCATTTTTAAATTTTAGCATTTGTGCTAAATTTATTCTTCAAGCGTCTATTGAAATCGATATTTGCTTTGCGAGGTGCTAGACGCAAGAAACTTGAGAATTCATTGTATAGGTCATTGGCGCAAGAGTCTATTTTACAGCTGCACTAAGTTGCACTATTTTTGGAACCCATTTCCAAACGAAGTATTCACATTTTTTCTATACTGTCTTTCATAAAATCAATTTTCATATTTTTAAACAATTGTACAAAATGTCTTTCATAAAATTGTATATATTGTACGTTGAATTTCTATTTCTAATTACTTTTTTTAAGGGCATCTCGAAGGGCATACCATAAGAGCAAATCTATGTCATCTATCTCCATTTCGTCTTTGTCCATTTTCTCCTGCAAAGTTGGCGAAACTAAATTTACTCTTATGGTAATTACCATATGCCCTTAAATTAAATTTAAACTCTTACTGCACACTATGCTACTACCGAATAGACTGTAGCAATTTTAAATGCAGCCTGATAAGCTGCTTTCCGTCTGCTCTTCTATTTATCTCTCCGTCTATGCATATACGAATGATTTGAATACGCTTCAATCAACGCAAAATATACGAAAAAATTCATATCAGTTTCAATATTTATCAATCTTATCATTATATACATCACTTAACATATAACTCAAGACAAAGTAGTCGCTTCCATCGTTCAGTATTGGATATCATCTCGAAGATCAAAGTACTCAGTGTGTAACATCATTTTGTATAAATGTGTCAATCCTAGACATGGTTCATATTTTAACTTATTATTGGAAACCAAAGTAAAACGATAATAAATGTCTATTTAATATATTTAAAAATAGACCATGTGCAATGTCTTGAGGAAATTGCATAATTATTACATTTTCATTTTTCAATTTTAATGCACGTTCAGGGAAGAGTTAGAAAATAATTTTTCAGGTAAATGTTGTTTGCAACAACATTTAATTTTATGGCGGATGTAATTAATTAAGATATTTATCAATTTTATCATTATATACATCACTTAACAGATAACTCAAGACAAAGTAGTCGCTTCCATCGTTCAGTATTGGATATCATCTCGAAGATCAAAGTACTCAGTGTGTAACATCATTTTGTATAAATGGAGGAAATAAAAATGCAGAATCTTTCGGCACATAAAAAATACTGTGCATCGCATTTTGACTCCTACAAAATTATATAAAAAATAATACACAATATGCGGGAAAATAATCGAACTAATTCCTTGACACTAATTGATTTAATAAATTCGCCCCTGATATCTGAACTCCAGTCTCGACTTTAGTTAATGAAAGAGTGGCCACTATGTTTTTAGAACTCAAATCTTCAATTTCAAATTGAAAGCAACAGAGGTTTAATATAGTACAATTTTATTAAAAATATATTTTCTTTTTTTAGTGAAGTACAAGACGAGAATAAAAAGAATACTTCAGAGAAGAAAATGGACAATGATCCTGACAAAAGTACAGCTTTAAAGCCAAAATTTGAGACTTTCGATGACTTGCTACCATGTGTGGGGGATTTTGGAAAATATCAGTGGTGGATTATGTTATCTCTGATTCCCTATACTGCAGCGTATGCTGTTTTATATTTTGCCCAATTTTTTCTGACATTGGTACCACAGGAACATTGGTGCAAAATAGACGAACTGAAGAATTTTTCAGTGGAAGATCGGTATGGAATAATTTCAAAAAAAATGTTGACTTTTTGATATAGGAACTGAGAATAATTTTTTCTTCACAGAATCTTAGCAGGAATTCCACCTTCGGATCAATATCCATATTACGACACGTGTCATCGAAAAAATTTGAATTTCTCTGAACTCTTGAAAACCAACAGCGATTTTCGATCACCATCGTGGATTACAAATGAAACTGTCTCGTGCAGTCATTGGGAATATAATCTCACACAAATTCAATATGCCAGTATTGGAGCTGAGGTGAAGTACTTCCAAATAATTCTTAGTTCCTAATTAATATAATATCATCAACTAAATTTCAAACTCTTAATTCCAATATTACTAGTCAGTATATATTCTGGATTGTTTGTGTAATATTTTGTTACTTGAGCACGTATAGTAAGTATAGTATAGTTAGATTGGGTATGCGATCGGGCATATTTAGTCTCAACGGCTCAAGCGATCTTCTTCTGTGGCTCAATCCTTGGAGGGTTTCTTTTTGGCTGGGTGGCTGATCACAAAGGAAGGATTCCAGCAGTAGTATTGAGCAACATGGCAGCTTTATTCGCCACAATAGCTTCTGCAAACACTAGTGCCTTTTGGTCTTTCGCTCTCTGCAGATTTTTTTCCGGATTCGCCTTTGACAATGTGATCAACATTCCCCTCATCGTCGGTATGGAATTATAATTTCCAGAACATTTCACAAATAAAATACCTCATTACAAAGAAATGATTCGATATAGAATATAGATGTTATTAAATCTTATTTTTTGTTTCAGTAATGGAATATGTGGCTGTGAAGAGACGTACTATAGTTGTCAATATAGCCTTTGGAGTGTATTTCGCTGTTGCAAGTACAGCACTTCCCTGGGTAGCTTATTACCTTGCAAATTGGAGACACTTCGCGTACTTTACACTCTTGCCCTTTCTCTTTGCCTTAGTTACGCCATGGATTTTACCAGAAAGTGCTCGGTAAAGTTAACTTTGCCATACTTGATATTTTCCTTAATATTTTATTTCCAAGTTCAACAATTCATGTTTCCTTTTCATAGGTGGTACGTGTCTGAAGGAAAAACAGACAAAGTTGTGAAGAAGCTTCGAAAAATTGCGAAGGTCAATGGCAGGAATCTAAATCCACTAGTATTCGAAGAATTTGCAGTAAGAATTTATAAAAATTTCATTTTCGTCAGTTTTTCTGGAAGCATAAAATTTTTATTGCAATTTGTTGTCTACTATTATATTACAGATGAAAGCGAAAGCTGCATGCAAACAGAAGGAATCAGCAACATTACTCGACCTGTTCAAGACGCCTCGTCTGGCCAAAAATACTGTACTCTTAGTTCTTTTCTGGTAATAAAAAACACAAAGCTGTTAGTGTTAATACAACATAAAATAGAATGAGATCAATAACAGTACTTTTCTCTTACTCAAAATATTTGAATAAAATATCAATTGGATCAAAGGTTCCGACTGTTAAATAACGTATATTTGTTACTACCAGGACTTTAGTAGTGATTGCATTCGATGGCCATGTTTACTCGTTAAAACTACTACAAAGCTCAGTATTTGTTTCCTTCTCTCTGGCATGTGCAACGGAACTTCCGGCGGGTTTGCTATTGACTCTGATATTGGATCGCTGGGGGCGAAGATTCTGCGGATTCATTACCATGGCATTAACTATGTTGTTCAGTTATGCAGAACTTATACTCGATGCAGGTAATAACATTTCAAAGAGTTATTCTGCGAAATTAATCTATTTAGATAGCCAAAGTGTATCTTCAATTTGTGGGAATTAATTTGAATCTAGGATACGAATTTTATTAAAAGAGATTCTATGAAAACTACTGCTTACCTCTGACAAATCAACATTCCTTTATATAATAAACTAATGCGAATTTTTATTTCATCAGATACAGCCAAGCTGACTATGTCCATTCTCTCAAGGCTTTGCCTTAATATGGCAGCCAATGTGGGTCATCAATATGGACCTGAATTATTGCCAACTCCTGTGAGAGCTCAGGGCATTTCTTTAATTCATATTTTTGGAATCTGTGCTCATTCGATAGCTTCTTATGTTACGGATTCTGTAAGTATGCAGAATTAAAAATTTCAAAGAGAAGAAATAGGTGAAAACAATTTATAATTTTGTGTTCTATTTAATTGGCAGAATTAGTCAATTTTTTATATTTTACAGGCTATATTCTGGAATGGAATGCCGATGTTAATAATTGGCACAGTGTCCTTAATTGCAGCAGTTCTAGTGTTATTCTTACCAGAAACTCTGGGGCGTAATTTACCTCAGACTCTCGAGCAGGGTGAAAATTTCGGAAAGGAACAAAAATTCTGGTCTTTGCCCTGCTTTGGAAGTAAAACTGTGAAGTACTAAAGGAATAAGCTGTAGGAACTAAAGATAGATATAATTATAACAAGACTCTTCCTCTTCTCCGACTACAACGCGCAAAGAAACTTACATATTAAGATATTAGACTTGTGCATTATTTTGTACAATTTAGAAGTACCTAGTATTATAATATAGAATCTTTGAAAAACTGTCTCTTATCTGTCTGTTACTTCGAAGTAGTTATTGAAGTATGAAATGATAGAATGTGAACGTATATGTATGGACAATTTTAATTTATAATAAATTCACAAAATCATGTATCTTATTCAAAAGTTTGAATCCCTTTCAATTAAAATGAAGAATTGCACTTATGAGAGTGTGAGGAGCTAATCAAAACTGTCAAAATGCTCAAAATATTTCTTCTTATGCCAGAATCAATTTTGGCACAGAATTTTATTGTCTTCTGGTGTTTAATTATACAATTTCACACTATACAAAATCGATGTCGACCTTGCTGATAATCATTCACTCAAATACTGTACAAATTAATGAACATTCATTTATACTACGATGTGGACATTTATATCTACAAATGTAAATATTTTCCTAAAATGGTTTGCTGTACTCGAAACAATGAATAATTCTACCAATTTTTGGATTTCGCAAATCAGCAGTAAGTACGCGAATGATTCTACATTGCTACTTTTTAATTATTGAGAAATTACCAATACAAATTGAGCATCACCAAAAATGTGATTCGAGCCAAATGTTCACAGTGATGATAAAAAATGAGTATAGCTTCGAATTTTATAACATGTCCTATCAAAATTTGACCTAATTATGATCGTCACGTGAAATCCTTACCTTTTTATTGATGATTTAAATTATTGTTAGTTATAAGGCACACGTCACTGACTCCACCTCTTTTCTTTCTTTTCATATGTTTTAATAATTGCAATTATGATTTTAACTTCTATTTTTATTATAAAAATATCTGATTAGGATCTACTGATTAGAAAGGCAAAAATCGATCACAAGCTCGTCTTCAAAATAGAAAACTTGTCAATACTTTAGGAAAATAGTGGTCACTCAGTTCAGGTTCTCTCGGCTTAACGTTTATGTAAATCACATGAGCGTTGAGGGACTATTTACAAAAAAATTCGTATAACTTCGCTACAATCGGGTAGAATCGATCCTCGACAAACTTCCTGGATTGAAACCTGCGTTTGTAGCTCCCAACTTCTTTCTGTACTTCTTCTTTTTAACATGAGACCTATGAGGGATAAATGATCAATATTATTTCTATCGTAAATAAATCAATCAATCTAATAAGAAAAATAATGAAAAAAAACGATGAATTAAGAGTTTCTAACTTACGATGATATACAAGGGAACCACCAGAAACTTTGTTCTTTGCCAAAGTCGTTACCCTCCTGGAGAGACTCTGGAAGATCCTGATCCAAAGTTTCAGGCAATCCAAGAGTTATAAGAGCATCTATTATAGCCAAGACACCCAAAGTTATGAGTGGCAGTTCCTCTGCAATTTCAGCCTGAAAAGAAAGATATATAATTAGTTAAACCATTTTTTCGAAGTTCAGTTTATTAGCACTTATTTTGTGGTAAAAGTATCATTACCAGGTAAATGACGTAAGGGCCAATGATGTGTGCAAAGTAACCAATGATGTGGATGAGAGATACACCCTGTGCACGAACGACTGTCGGCAGCATTTCAGCCGCGTATTGGAAACCGATGTTGGCAGCAATATTCACACCAAGTCGAGCCAAAATTGCCATCGCCACCGTTGCGGGACCTAATATTAAAAAGAAATCAATACAATCAATTGTTAGACAATCTAGGAAAAGAGACAAAATACAGATTGATAAAAATAACTTCAGTAACGATTTGTTATTTGAATAAAAAATATGCACCTTCAGGCATGACGATGGCGACAAAGGAGAATATTCCGCAGATCAGCATAGAGAAGAATCCCATCCACCTTCGACCCCATTTGTCCAGGAATAAAGCAAGCAGAATTGCAGCCGGAAGTTCCGTCATGGAAGCGAGAGAAAAGGACGTAAAGACGTCTGGATGAAGTAATTTCATGTTCCAAACGTGGCCGTCAAAAACTAAAATTATTAAGAGCCTGGAAAATAAAAAATACATGAGAATCATTATTTGTTGAGTGATTGTTGTTGAACTATTATTGATGGAGAACTTGAAAATAGATTTTTCATTCTTACCAATAAACAATTAGCATTACTGTAATTCTTCCTAATCGAGGTAACTTGAAGAGATCTAGAACTGTGTACTTATTATGCTGTTTGTCATTTTGCATCATATTAATACAACTTTTCTCATACTCGTCAAAAACCTCTTGCTTTACAGTCTTGCCGTTGACTTTTGCGAATTTTTTTAACATTTCTATTGATTTGTCCACCTTCCCGACCGTGATGTACCATCTGAAAAAAAATCATTTTATTACGTTAAAAATAGATGATATTTAGTCCTGAAATCAATGAAAAAATAGTGGAAAATAAAAATAGATTAATTTTTAAATCATGTCAATATACCTTGCACTTTCGGGAACTATCCATGGTCCTACAAAAGCAGTGATCAATGGAACAGCAGTGACAACACTCAAAATTCTCCAGTCTGATATCCAGTAAGCAATCCAGGGCAAAAGACCAGCTGCTGCGGCAAAATATATTCCAAAGGACATATTTGCTACCAAGGTTCTGTATCTTGGTCCAACATATTCAATGACTAGAATCATTAAAAAGATTTAATTAGACATATAATATAATAAATTAATAATTATAAAAATGCTCATTAAATTATAATAATAGTAAAAGGCTAATCAGCAGTTTTATCGATAATAATAAAAAATAAGAATGTGGATGTATTACAAAGTATAAAAACTGTACAATAAGGAATGAAGCAATTATCTACAATATTGGAAATATAACGGTGTGATTTGTGCGGTGTTATGTTGCTACATCCATTTACGGCATATTAATGACTCCGTTATGTCAACGGAACACACGTATCGTTAGCATTTGCACCCACGTATTTTCAAGGTCACTATAAAAAATTCCAATATTTCTATCGCTTCGAGACTGCTGCAATTTTTCCTTGACACGCGTCAACATCAAATAAGATCGACGCGTATTGAGAAGTATAACATTATGTAAAGCCATTTTATTCAATACATATCACGACAATTGATTTCTTTATCGTGTGTGAGAGACCATAAGATTCGCTTCAATAATTACATTAAATAATAAGTATACTTAATTCACTGTTCATTAAATTCGTAATATTCATATTTATGGATTAATGTCTGTATATGAATCTACATCTTCAGAACTTCAATTTATTTTGATAAAACCTACCTATGATGAATAAGATGTTGAAGCAATTATCAAAGGATGTTCCAACGATTAGCCTACAAATTGCAAACGATAAGAAGCTGTTGCAAAATGCGGTTGCTATGGATGCAAAAAATCCAACTGCATTGCAAGAAACCAAAGCTGGAATGCGGCCATAGTGATCGGCAATGTAACCGAAAATAAGGCCCCCAACTATACTGCCTACAAAAAAGGCAGATTGGGCTGCTGATCCAAGGTAAGTATTTTCACAGACCCATTCCAACTGAAAAAGAGATTTAAGACATTATTTAACATTTATGAATTAATCTCTCCATTGAAAAGGGTCAGCAGTATTTTAAAAAGAGTTAAAAAATAGTAGTAGGTTTAAATTATTTCTTAAGATTCCCTTATCTTGCCTAATGTACCACAAGTTGAATTATCCAAAAATAGCTTCATTTATCTCATAAATTTGATTGCTAATCTCTTTTGAATAATTCCAAATGCATTGTTCATTGTTAGATTTGTTTAAAGAGCAAAATATATGCTTCCTGGTTAATTACTTTAATGACAATAAAAGCTTGCATGTTGATAGCTTCTTGTAAAATAAATTTTCCTGAATTAAGTGATTTTGAAGAGAAATTCACAAAAAGATTATAGACTTCTGATTAAATGAGTTCTATTGAATATTATGAATTCTCTGATGTGAAAATAATACCGTGTGAAAAAAAATCCACTGGATATTAAAAATTGAAGAAGGTAATGCGATATGACAAATGCCTTTGATCTTTGTTCTCACCTCAGCAGCGATTGAAGGATAAGGTATCATCGTGTAATTGAAACTCCATCCATTTTGACAAGGGCCTTTAGGCCAAGTTGGATCAGCTTGTTTTATACCAGAAAGAAGAACTTCTGTGTAATTCACGGCGTACATCTTACATCTTGAAAAGGGAATATTATTCGCCTTAAATTCATCACTTTCTGCCCTTGGAATCCACAGAGAGGTTCTAAAAAATACAAAAAGATACTTTTATTACAAATACTCTTGTTAGAGACTTTAGTAAAAATCATTAAAAAAGCATTATGTTTGAAGTAATATTTTTGTAAATAGGAAACTTGTACTAATTTGAAGCTATTATATTGCATTGTAGTAGATGTTTTTTTAAAATCTTATCTGGTTTAATAAAACCTGTTTATAAATAAATGTATAGCCTGTTTCTAGGCGTATTAAGAAACAACATTCGTCTCCGATAAATGAATATAAATATTGGAATAAAAAGATTAAATGATGAAGAGTCTATTTGAGTTTACAAATGTAGAATGCTTCTGATATTTTCTACTCAGTGAGCCTTCACCTAAAAAAAGAAATAAAACAGTTATTTACAATCCAGTGTGTATTTTCGTGACGTGTGTATTTTCTGTGACGTTTTCTTGAGATAGTAAAGTTTAAATAGATCATAAAATTCACACGAGTACGCATCACGAATCGTAAAAAATGGATCAGAGGTGAGAATCTTTTTTATGAGAAACGCGTGTCCCAGAAAGATGTAAAAAATATTTTTTGAAATATATATAGTTACTTAAATGGCATAGTCTGGAATAAAACAGGTATTTATATTTTGCTTTACATTCGACAAATTTGAATTTGCCTTCTCATTTAATCAGTCTTTCCCCCACGTGGTTTGAATTGAGAGTCATGTTCTTAGAACTTTATTGTCTCAGGATTTTTTTGCTCTGGATCATTCAGCCTTGAAATTAAGCATCATACATTACACGTGTGAAATGATTACTGTAGTATCAATACAAAAATGATTTCATGAATGTCGATAAATGAAATATGAGAGAAATTCAAGACAGAATTGTGGGAAAGCTGAATAAGTTTCATATTTGTTATTATTTTTCTAATATTTAGATAGCAATAAATCATTATATGTAATGCGAAAGATTGAAATAGCCGGAAGTATAATATAATATCCAAGGTACTTTTAATTCATGCAATCATTTAATTTTTTATTAATTATTCATATCGTGTAACTATTCGCATTCGAAAAAGAAATGTTAATTTTGATATTTTGTAATATATGTGTATATGCAATTTTATAAAAAAAGTCTTTGAATTGATTGCTAGTCTCGAGAATCTACGAATATGTATAATTGATCGAAAAATTAATTTTTCATTTCTTCACTCAAATTGATCTGATGTAAATAATTAAATAATTAAATAAT
>JAUEJJ010000004.1:1151067-1162882 GCA_032164275.1 Synergus coniferae
TAAATAATTAAATAATTAAATAATAATAATAATCATAATAATGATAATGTCAATTAAGATTAATTAATAAACATGAATTATCTAAGTGTAAATTGACTACAAATATTAATTTTTCTTCTTGTGGAGGTGTGTTTGTTTTATAAAAAAAAAATTCCCAAGTTTTTTACATTAATTGCACGTCTCGACTATTTAATGAAGGAAGTACTGTAGTAACTCAAGAAATTGTTCTGAGTGAATTAATTCTCACCGTTTATTTCTAATTATAATTTAGTAGCCGTAAAGACAAAGTATCATGTAATAATAAAAAATTTAAAATCATAAGCATAAATTATCTGATTTTAACAAAAACATTTGGATTATAAAGATTTTTATTTTACCACATATAATTCATCATCTATCCAAGGCTGCAAAATAATCGTAAAAAATGTCAGAAAATACAAAAAAGGCTCTCGTGCAAAAGAATAGAGCAATGATTTCCTTCCTCGACCTTCTCTGACAAAGATATATATATTTTCCGAAGTTTTTCCTACTTTCATAGTTTTTACTTCTTCATCATTTCAGCTTCAATTACCGTTAGATTTAATACACGCCAATAAGGAAACATATTCATCAGTTGAGCATTTCCAAAATAAAAAAAATTTAATCTTTCATTGTCTTTCACACTTATATTTACAATTTATTGTGAGGAACATCTAAGAAAAGTGCAGATAAATTTTTACTTACGTCCAATAACGCGTATATATTTTTTTTTTTATAGAAATATTCGCTTCAAGCAATTAGGTACTTTTTGCAAGGAATCATGAATTATATACAATTCTTTTTATTTATATCACAGATAAAAAAGTCCAAAATAAACAATGTATTTTTCAATTTGTGTTTGTTACTTGTGATGCCAGTCTCTTGAACAAAAATGATGTAATGTGCAGTCAACAACGTTTAGTGTATCAATAATATGTTGAATATTTTCGATTTACTTCTGTTGAGGACTCTTTCCAAAGATTGAAAAATACTTCAATTGATTAAGAGAATAAATATTTAAAATAAGAATACATATAAATAAGAAAATAAAATTTTCAGGGTGTTTTCTCACCGCGACAACTCACTTCTGCTCATCCGTGAGGTTCCATCCGTCGAGTTCAGGAATTTTGCACCAATGTTCCTCGGGAACGAGGGTGATGAAAAATTGGGCAAAATAGAGGAAGGCGTAGACGAAGGTGAAGGGTAGAAGAATGATGAAAAGCAGCCATTGGTACCGACCCGCTTCACCAACGTATGGCAAAATGTCATCAAAAGATTCAATTATTGGTCGTCGCTCTCCACCCTCCTCTGCTTTCGATGGCTCTGTTGCTACCGTCATCTTTTCTCCTAAAAATAATCATAAAAATTAATTAGCTAATTAGATCCATGTAACTTAAATCAGTTTAAAAACTCGAGGTTTTTTTTACAGGATTTTTCACTAATTTTTCTCCTTAATATATTTCTAAGTTGTGTCTTTCAAACTGAAAGTATCTGAATTATATAAAATCCAATGAAATAAGAAGTATAGAATTTTATAAATAAAGCGTTATAAATAATTCATATTTTAATATCACGTTTTTTACAGTTAGACTTAATGATAATTTGCGACGGATATATATATTTATGAAAATTATATGAAGACGGGAAACCAAGGTTTTCCAACGTCTCATCATCAACCATCATTTTAATTCCACATCTTTTTGCTTTCAGATTTTCCAAGTAAAAAATATTTTGATAACCGTAATAGATAAACTTAATTGTCGGGTTTATTCAAACATTTTTCTTCCATTCACGTAAAAAATGTCATTGAGTTCATGAATCACTTGCTGCAGAAAATTGTTTCATTCATACTAAAACTATGAAAGGATAAAAATTTTCGAAAAATGCGATCACTGACTACCATTATGAAAATTTTATTTATTCTTTGGAACAAGTTTTCAATTTTTTATTCCTCAAATTTTATAATTCGTCCAAATCATTATTAACATTATGAAACTAAAAGGTCTTCAACGACCCAATTGTACAATTTAAGTACTTTCACATCCCGGAGTTCCACTTCTAACAAATCCAATTTCCTCAAAAACGAAAATACTCACTCTTAAAAAAGTACAGTAGATCCAGGCAAGTTTAAAACTAAAATAAAATAAAACAAACTGCACACGAAAAGTCACTAAATCCTCAGAATTAAAGGATCACACTCGGAACAATGATTGCCCCAGCGTCGAGCATTTTCGGATCTTCACTGATGGAAACTGTGGTTTCACACTTTTTATTAACTATATTTCACGGATCAATGAATCTTCAGCGAGATATCAATTTCAATTCCGTGGGAGGGGGGAGATTGTGGACGAAGAAAAAAAGGAGAGGGATGGAGAGAGCACGTGCGTTTGAAAATTGAGCGGATCTACGATTTTGATGATCACGCTACCTCGTCGGCCACGAGGGCACATCGACTACTTTCAGTGATAATCATTGAAGGGGCTTTATAGGCTTGTTCAAGAACCGGACCCCCACCTGGAGGACAGCAATCTTCCATTGGTTCTGGCACTGCACTCGATCTTCTCGGGCCCTCTGACGTCAGTAGTAAACATGCAGGAACTTCAGAACCGTTCATCCTTTTTTTTTATCCATCTATTTCCTCCTGGATTTTCCACAGCTTCGTGATACTTCGCTCAATAAAAAAAAAATGACAAGTAAAAGTCGTTTCATTTATGAAAAATCACTCTTTCCTTGTTCTTTAATTAGAAACGTCACCAATTTCTATTAAATGGCGCGCATTTAGTGATTCGTATTTTTCCAAAGAATCATACATTTTACTCAAAACTATTCATCAATTTGCAGAATTGAAATCATTTTTAACTGGAGAGAATTATTTCCAGAGAATAAATTTACTGAATTTTTAAATAAAGGGAATAATAGGTCTCTCCAGGTCGACAAATTTAACGGGACAAAGATAATTTCTGACTTAATTTTTTTCTTATTTACGTATCGCAGTATCAAGTTTCCAAAAACACCCATTTATGTGCAGATGATAAAAACATTATAAATCAAAGTCGTTT
The DNA here is from genome assembly GCA_032164275.1 of Synergus coniferae. Classification (NCBI taxonomy): domain Eukaryota; kingdom Metazoa; phylum Arthropoda; class Insecta; order Hymenoptera; family Cynipidae; genus Synergus; species Synergus coniferae. Next base: position 1,154,145 of record JAUEJJ010000004.1, read on the forward strand.
GTTGTTCCTTAATTAGAAACGTTGCCAATTTCTGTTAAACCGCATTTAGTAGTTAGTATTTTGCTAGAGAATAATAGATTTTACTCGAAATTGTTCATCAATATGCAGAATTGTAAGGCATTTTTAACATTGTACTATCCAGAGAATAAATTTACTTAATTTTTAAATAATGGAAATATTGCTAGGTATAAATATTCTATAAACTCGCTCATCACTTATGTGAGGATCATTAAAGGAAGTTTTCAAGATAGTATCATTTTTGTATTTAAAAAATCTTTATGCATATTATTTTTAACGAAGAATCAGGAAACATGTCTTAATGACTATAGAATTGCAGCCTCTAAGATTAGACTAAACTGTGTATAGAATCTTGAGGTAAATCTCTTCAAAGGTATTTCAAATTTCCACTCTTAACAATACTTTAAGGACTTACAAAGATATTCATCTGCATGCAGACCTCCAGAATTAGGAGGTTTTCTTTTCTTCTCTTTCATTTGCAGCTTTCTATTACCTGATTCTGCTTATTATCCGTCCGAGCTTAGGTTTTATCTCATTTCTTCACAGAACTTAAGTTCTAAATGAGCTTCTTAAAAATTTTCCAAACTATTTTTCTCCCACACATAAATTTTTTCCAAAAGCAGAAACGCCTTTAATTTCTACTAAAAATATTACATTTATTTTCCCTAGAAATTTACTATTCAATTTGTAAAGTTCACTCGAAATTGTCTATTCCTCGAATATCTGTTCCCAAAATGATAAAATTTGTGATATAACTGGATTTTCGATGCCTGGAATTAAGTAGCTTATTTGCATCAATGTACAAACGTACTTTGGAACTTAGCTCAGAATTTCCAGTTTGCTGGATTATTTAATTATAACTGCTATTTTTCTATGACCTGAACGTGCCATCTGCTTGAAAATAAAATATTTATTAACTTCGTGCAAGAACAAGCAATATTACCACATACTGTATCATATACTTTGAGTAATAAAAAATTTATAAACAGAATGTCAATGATCGCAGAAATTAATTTTTAGTTATGTATATATAGTTAGTGACCTTTTAGACTTTCCTCCTTTTATATTATATTTTTAACTGCAAATTCGAATGTAGATGTTGATAGATGGATTATCATATATTAGATATCAAGATTTGATTTCTATTGATAATTCTTCTTATGCATATGCATGGAAGACAGTGGATTAATATGTAATTGTGAGCAAGGTAAAATAATCTTATATACATTGAATTGTAGTAAAAAGAAGATTGATTGTGTAATGAAAATGTTCAGTAAAAAGTGATCGATTTGATTAGTTGTTGATCGTGAGTATTGTGACTGATTGAGACGATTAAGAGAAGCATTAGTAAAAATTGCAGTTTTTTTTGTTATTTCCCTGGTCTAAACGGTCCGAGATGATTGATACGGGAAGTCAAGTGTCAAAATGATTTGTTGCGTAGGGATAGATTAGTGGATGTTATATTATTGGTTCACTTTATTGCCACGTAAATCATGTATACGGAATTTCATACGATATGGGTTAGAGAAAGTTCGTTTATTCAAGTAATTAACTAACTAAAACTTAATCATTTCTTATATAACTTAGATAAGAAACATCAAATAAGTTTCGGTTTGATAAGATTTAGAAAAATAAACAAAAATCCAAGGAAATAACAGAAAGTACAATAAAAAGTTTTGCAATAAGGAAAAAGGAGAATGTATTCTCCGTTGAATTCCTGATATATTCTGGGCACGTACTTTACGAAGTTCAAGGCGATACACCAACGCAGGAGAAATGCTGCACCTTTTAATCGAGATTTTTTTTAAACTTATTAAATTGCAGATTGTACAGTCAGGAAGTATTGTGAGTAGAAAGTGACAGTCATTTTTATTAAGAAATAAAGTTCCAAATCATTCAAGTTTGATCACCTCACTTATTATGATTTTAAAAATTCTGTAACGAGTAAATAACAAATTCAAAAGCAATATGTCAATTTATTTTAAATTAGTTGTCAACGAATGGAAGCTCCAATGCATTGAAATATTGATTTGAGAAAGGTCTAGGTGGGCAATAAATAATAATCATCATTATTTTATCTTCGATGCCTGAAATTGATTTGTTTCCCGTTGCAGAAGACTAAATGCCATGAGAGTAAGAATAATAAATATATCTCTGTATGTGTAACAAAAGCGTCACGCGAATTGGATAACATCGATTTTAATTTTTTGCATCAAACCAATAAGAGGCTGGACGAAGTTTAAATTGAAATAGAATTTTTATTAACTTGACTATTTAATTTCAACATCAAGATTATTTGGTATATTTTCAAAGTATTTGACAATTTCAAATGTAAAAATAAATCAAGGTATTTTTTGTTTCAATAAGCACAATGTGTCTTTCCTTATCTGATATTTTGAATGTTAATTTTGTTTGCCTTACAAAGAAGCAGAAGAGCAGTAGAGATTCTATCAGGCAAAATTAGATGCTAAATAAATAAGGAAGAAGAGGAATCATAAAATAAATTCAGCGGAAGAAACTGCGCTTGAGATAAGCTACCATTATGCATCTCTTTTTCTCGGGATCATTTACACAATGTTTAACGTAATGAATGATGTGAAAAGTAAAAAAAGCAATAGTTAAAACATTAAGCACGCGGAAATGGTATTACAATTTTTACGGCGAGAGATGAAAAATCTTTTATTCCGTTCTAAAACTATACAATCATAAGAATTGTACATTTTTTTAATTGCATGATTTATGGAAGAAATAAAAATAAAATCAAAAGGGTTGTAAATTAATCTCTTCCTCTTTAAATTATTGTTTGCGGGTTTCGAATATGTACCATACAAGAATAGAAGCCTATGAGTGAATGCAGTTCTTGCATTCGACAAGAATATAAAATCAAAACTGGTTTCTGAACGATGAGTAATCACTGAGACGACGGCAACTCGACAAAAATATTTTCACTAAAAAGAAGACCGTTACAGGTTCGAAAAAAAAATGAGAAAAAAAGAACAAGGGACTGTTGGATACCCAAGGCTCAATGAAACACGAATATTGCAGGCCAAACTCTTGAATGCTCATTAGTTTCGACGACTTAATTACAGGCGTGCAACGTACAAATGGAATGGAAATTAAAAGTTTGAATTTTCAGTTTACAAAAGCAAAAGACTATGATTAAAAATGACAGCAAATTAAAGACTCGTTAAACTATTAGAAGAAATGGATGTGCCTTTTGATAAAAAAGTGTGCGACTTTATAATTCATTGTGATTGTAAAAAGTCATAGAATTTGCATCAAGTAAACTTCCGAAAAATGGTAGAAATGTGTTATTAAATAAAGTTTTTCACAGTTTCAGTAGTAACCCAGCTAATTAACAATAGTTCACGCCGCCAATTGGAGACAATTTCGCATCTGTCATTACCGTGCGTCATCAATGCCACTCCCTAATTACGACACTACAATACAGCAATATTAATGAAATGGTAGTGCAATGTGTTTCTGAATGACATTTTTACGTTACTCCAGTTTACACATTACAGATACTTACATATTCCCATCTAACAAATGTGCAAAGATGAAAATACAAACAACACTTTAATCAGCAAATGCATCTTCAAATAATTTTATAGCTTGCAAACAAGCACCTATAGAATGACACATCTTGAAGATAAAAAACAGTTATTCAGTCTCGACAAAACGATCAATGTCTTAATTTTTCGTCTCATGATTTTCGATTAATCAACAAATGTGAAGTGTTCATATTTATGAAATGCATTACTCACACTTTAGGGAGATGCATGCTTTTGGCGTTGAAATTGGTATTAAGTACGATTAATTCAAGATGAATAAAAGATAATTTTAATTTGAAGTAATTAAATCATTAGCAGAATTTTTCCAACAATTATTTTATCAATTAAACGAACTTGGATAGAACTGAGCCCCTTTTTATGTGCCACGTGCTCTGAAATAAGACTATCACGTATTTCTACGAATATTCCAAGGCTAGCTGTACACTGTAGAATGTCCTTAGTAAGTTTTCACGAACGTGTTGCAAGTAGAGGAAATGATTTTCTGACATGGCTTTACCACTCCCCTGCATGCACTTACGAAACGGATCTCGATTTGCAAAAGTAAAGTATCGTGCCTGTCTGTCGAATGTGTGTCGCTCCTTTCGTGTCTTTTATTTAGTCCCAAGAGATTTGCCACGTACATTTCCCTCTATTGATAACAGGCATGGCAAGAAACTTTTCCATGAAAAATTGAGTATTTATTTCTCTTTTCATAGTGACAGCGAAAAAAGTCTCAATGACGTCGATTGAAGCCCTGTTTCAACATTGACTGCATAATATGCACTTTATAGATGCATCTATATGTTATTATGATAACATATTAATTCTAAAATATATTTCAAATATGATTCCTTCCCCGCATTGCATTTTAAAAAAAGCTGTCGATTTATTTGATAAATTACATCAAAATCCTCTAATGTTCAATCTAATTCATTCACAATGGCAATGCCAACTCGTCAGTTTTAATACAAATCTATAACACTGTTTAATTTTCATAAATATATATTATTACTTCATCATGTTTAACACTAATTATCTCAAACAAAAAGCTTTTATTAGAATTCCACGCGTAACGAAACACTTTGTCTGAAACGGGAAAAAAAATCCAGGAAAGAAAGATGGTCTTGATTAAAAAATTGTCTACTGAAGAAAATAATGAAAGCTACTCAATTTTGAATTTTTTTTTATTGTTAATACTTGGATTACAACACAACATTGATATACAAATTTTTACTAATATCCGTGCATAACTGTATATTTGTTTAAAAATTTGCAAGCATGCATTTGTGTGAAACTGCATCAGACTGATTTGCTTGGAAAATCACAGTGCACTCATTATCAAGTCTGTCTTATTTGCATTTACAAATGTTTGGCACTGTCAAATAAAAATATTAATCTCCAATTTGGTACTTATCAGATTTCGATAATTAAATTATCTTTGCACTGATAAGTGTGTTAATATCGTCTACTATTTATCAACTTCGTATCAGCACCAGGAAGGCATTCAGCATTCAACGTGAATCAGCAATTTTCAATTTACTGATTTTCTTTTCGATTTAAAATATCTAAAACATGTCTTAATGTCTCACGAAGGTTCGGAGGAATGCAAAAACATAAATAATGAATCATAAAGAAGAGATTCTGTTCGAATTCCTCGAAAATTACGATTTTCAGTGAATCTTAGAAACCTACTTTAAGAAAAATTGCAGAATCATGAAATTCGATGTTTCCGGCGATAAGAATGAAGATGGGAAGAAATAACGTTGTATGGCACACCGCGTGTAAGATTTCCTGCGAGATCGGTCGATGACTGGTTTGAAAGTCTCGTTACCTGTCTTTTGATCAACCTTGACGCAAACAAGAGAAGGCCTTGAGAGACGGCAAGAGAGCACGCAACTCGCTCAGGCAACTTAAGATGATAGTTACCATTGTCTCTCTTGTACTTGGCTTTGAACTTGTTTCTTCAGTTCCTTGTCGAAAGACTTGAGATAACAAATTACAACTTTATATTCAAAACGTGCAACCCTGGGTTTCTATAAAAAAAAAATTGCATCAGATCTTTAACGCGGAACTTAACCAGTATATCAAGAGCATCATCAGAGAACCTCATTCCTAAACGGATAATCAGTCAATGACTGTTGTTCTGATTAAAAAATTGTATAAACATTTATTTACTTATATTTTACAACGGGACACTATTTTGAACTAATTAATAAAATTTCGAAAAAAATGGTAAAACCTTGTTTTCTGTGAAAGTGTAAATACAAATAGTGTTACACTGACCCACCGTTTTTTATTGGAGAACGTTTTTTGTAGAATTGCGGTCAGACATGATTTTACCTATAAATGATTTCAAATGGGGATATTTGAGATTGACTTAAAGATAACAATAATAGACAATGTTTTTATTTAATTACATCAATTTTATATCATTGTAGCAGATGGATAATGTAATTATGCATACCAAATGCAATAAAAACTTGAGGCTTCCTCTTTTCATGCATAAAATACATATCACGTGTGTAAGCGCAAGAGGTTGCCACAAAAGTAATAAATAATTATATATAATTATATATATAATATATATATCATAGAACGATAGAATCATGTTTCCTATGTGCTTCAATTACAAAAGCCAATTGCACTGCAGTAAATACAGATTAACGCGATTAAACTGCCGCGTGCGAATTGTTTTCTTCAAATGAAAGCACATTCGCTGGGAAAACGTTTACGATTAATATTTTATGAATTCTTCTTTGCAGTTTCGCAGAATCCGTTAAAGCTTCTTCAAAAGGTGATGAGACTGATGAGGTTGGCATTTAAGTTACGACTACGTCGGTTGTAAAATGTTTTTTGTCATTCTTCGAGTTAAAGTTAAGTGTAAAAAATATGGCCACACATTGCAGGAAAATACTTTAGTGTTGTCATCGCTCGTGTTTCTAGTAATCGTCCTAAAGAGAAATTATAGGATAGATTCATTGTCTAATCGTTTTCTAGATATTCAAAGATAAAAATTCACTTAAGGTAGATGTTCCAGTAAAAACTGGTTACAACTTAAGTAGAGGGAAATACAATTTATTCGAAAACCGATAAATCACTGAATTTAGAAAGTCTGCTTTTAGGAAAAAAATCAGCAATAAAATTTCGTGACTCATTTCGCATTTCTGCTTATGATGTAAATTTGATAAAAAAAATTCGATTTGTGCCCGGGAAGGGAAAATTACTAGATATCAGAATAAGGTTTCCAGAAGCTTCCTTTGAAAGATTGAGTGCTTTATTTTGTTTTCCCTTGCAATATAAACTTTATTTCTCGATTCCGGTAGGAAAAGAGATTTTCTTGAAATTCGATTTCTGGGTAGTAATGCAAGGGGATGTATCTTCACAAGAGATGTTTTCTCGTCGCAGCTGCGACAGTTTCCGACGTTTCTTATCACGAGAAAGTAATTAATTTCCTTGTTATTTCATTCAAAACAATCCTCTAAGAATGAAAGGACAGCAGAGAAATATATCGAGTGCAATCTCTGTTACATAATGAAAAATTAGTACAATAACATAATTTGGCTCTTATGTAATTCCTAATTAGGATTCATTTTTTATGATCATTATGGAAAATAATACTTAAGCATCCCCTTTTAATAGATTTTTATAATCGCAGACGGTAGTTTTTTTAATTAGTTACTGAATATTCGAATTTTTTAGAATAGAATATGAAATTACGTTAAACTAATCTCTTTAGAGTGCAGTTTAATCCCAGCTCAACCCTGGCAGTGGCCTTCGATGATGCATTCATTTATCATTTCTCAGAATTTTATTGAAGTATGACAATGTACTAACTACCTTCTTAATCAATTACCAACTGATTTCATCACTTTTCACTCCTGCGTTAAATTCAATTAATTCGTGTTTCATGTAATTATTCTTTTAATTGGATTTTGTCGGTGAAATGGGCAGCGAGACTTCACTGTAGGAAAATAATTTACACAGATAATACACGTAAAAGAGGTTTGGGAGATGTGTGAAAGCTCGAAAAATATCATAAGTTTATTATAACTTTAATCCGTCCTTAACGGCTCACCTTTCACGGTTAAAGACCTTAAAAATAACGCGGAAGTTCGAACCTCATAAAAAGTCTTCCTCGGATCACGTCTTCGTGAAACGACTTGTCGATATAGAATTTTACGACATTTTTTCTAATGGATTTTTTCCCCGTATTCAGATTCCTCTCTCATTCTCTCAAACCACTTCCGTTTCTAGTTATCGATCATCCGATAAAGAAATATACGAAAATAATAACTATGACGTTTTTCACCGTTTATAGCTACTGATATTACGTCAGAGAGAGAAGAAATATTTTAATACATTCATAACTAGGTTTCGAAGCCAAAAAAAATAATTCAAACTGAAAAATGTAATATACGATGTCATAATAATGGTACATCAATACAAGAAGCTAAATAATTGATAAATTCTAGAACGACACCCCAGTTCGAGTATACCATAACCGAGGCAAGCGCTGCTTAACTTCGGTGATCGAACGAGAAGCCTTAAACAATTCCATATGTCTAAGCGACATGTGAAATGTTTTATGTAGAAAAATACATAGATTCACTATTTATTAAATATTTGAAAATAATAAAAAGGGAAGCATTAAGTAATTAATAAAATATATTAAAATTACATCTGATTCGTTTCAACACAAGAATTTTTTTTTCATCAACTTTAAAATGTGATATTTAGGAAAGCTACAATTGAAAAATCAATTTTCCAAAATTATAAATAAAAATAGCTTCCTTACTTTTCAATTAAATGCGTTAATCATATTTTTGAGAAGTTATAGTCGAAAAATCAATTTTAAGAAAATTATAAAAATACATAGAACTTGTAAAATTAAATATTTTGTTAAACCCTTTTTAAGAAATTCAACTTGGTATATAGTGGAATAATTATGCAAAATTTCATCAATTTATCTGTATAAATACATCAATTTATCTGTACATATATCCGGATAATTTTTCAGGACATCATATTAGACATATTCCCTTTGAAATATGTTCAAAAAAACCTTTTTTCTGAAAGTGGATTTTATCACCACTACAAAGCTTGCTCTATGAGGAAGAAAATTAAACATTGATTAGAAAGTGAGGTTGAAAAATGCAAAGAAGATTA
>JAUEJJ010000004.1:1162982-1186177 GCA_032164275.1 Synergus coniferae
CACTACAAAGCTTGCTCTATGAGGAAGAAAATTAAACATTGATTAGAAAGTGAGGTTGAAAAATGCAAAGAAGATTAAACATAAGGAAAATAGGTGGAAAAATGAATATGATAGCACATATACACATTACACACATGAGAAAAATCTTTTGGAAATTGACAGTGTCAGCAGAGAAATTCATAAACAAATATTAGTGTTTGAGATTTTCTTATCATGGAAAATATTAGCAACATGATTCTAAATCGAGCAAAATGAATGTAATATACAAACGAAATATAATGAATGACAAGTGATTTATGGTAACTGATACATATACTTTTCTCTAATTGCAAAATATCGCTAGTAATGTTTATATACAAGCGACACATGTAATTATAAATCAAGTATCTTTGATTACATGAAAGGATGTGGACATTTATGGATTGTTCTAACATGAATGAGGATTATAAAAAGACTTCATTACTATAGATAAATATCTCGAACTATTTTTAAATACTCTGTATTGATAAAGTATTAATAAGCTTTGATCTATTTATCTATTATTATTCTCAGTTACTTTTTCTAGATTTCCTTTGTTTTTTCCATTGTTTTCCGAAACTAAAGACAATGAAAAAAGTTTCTTGGATTATATTTTCTGAACATTTCGCTGTTTCTATTTTTTATTGAATAATAAAGTAATTATTATAAATAACCGGTAGTTATTAACATTATTAATTAATTTTAAACCATAGCATTTTTTCCCATGTACAAATTAGAAAATATAAATAAAATTTTTCATTTTAATGTTATCATTTCGCCCAGTAATTACAATTTTCACGGATGTATACATACTGAATGGCTTGGTAGTGAGATAATTCTTTGCATGGAGGAATAATTTATAAGAATAAATAATCAGGTTTCTTAAAGCGAGTAAATCAATATCTGTTCACTGTCTGTCGATTATATTATACCATATATTACATAATATCCGCAATTGTGTACCACGTTCTATTTCACGTAAACACATTAGTATTCGGCGTTTTTACTAATTACAAGCACTATTATAACATGAAATTACGCCTTTATGTATTCCGATCAAGAACGTATACTCTTGATGAGGAAAGAAACTTAAATTGTGTTTTAAAAAAAGATATTGGATATAGATGATTAAAAACTGATAGTAATGATTCGGGTGCAGTAAAATTACAAAAATTCTTGCTGATAAAAATGCATCGACGATAATTAATGGCGTTTTATAACAAGCTATGAAGATCAGAGAGATTAGGTTGACCTTAAGGTAATATTCAAATATATTATAGTCATTCCTGAAATAATAATTGCAAATTCATGCAAGGATATCCGTATTCGTGCCTTTTTGAGGGCTCTAGGAAATCGCTCTGCGGTTGCTTGAGTAATTAAGGTCGCGTATTGTTACTTTTTATTATCGACTGCGGTTGTTCGATCCGATGGGCATTGCCAAAAAGACTTTTTGCAAAATTTACACCAAGAAATTAACATTAAATGTTCACTTTGCTGGTCGGACTGAGTCATTAATTCGTCTAACTCAAAATTATATTTGACTACGCATACTCAAAGTATTTCCCAGTTATAATTCAAGTCCATTCCATATAATCTTATGTTATTTTTTCAGATGCTGCAGAAACTGTAAATGTCATAATTAGTCAAATGTCCCATATTTTTTTGTTGGATTTCAGTAACTGATATATAATTGCACGTATCATAAAAAAATACCAGTTTATAAACCAAACCTTGTAAAATAATTGTTTTCTAAAATTAACATTTGTCGTGTATTTTTTCTTCTCTAAAGGAAGAAAAACTTTGATAATGAAAAATGGTAACATACATAGAGAACAATTAAGCCAGTGTTAACGACCAGAGTAATTAAATCTGATAAAAAATAATACAAATATGCACTTGTTATGAGTTTTTGCTCTTGTAGAGAAATACAAAGAGCAAACTACCCTTAGAAGAAAAAGTCTCAAATTGAGCGGAACAAATGTGTAAAAACAAGTCCGTTTTTGTATTTTTTTTTTGTTTTCACTTCGCAGACTTCTCGATTCCTTCATTGTAAGAGGAAGAAAGAGGGACTTGAAGGACGCTTTAGAAATTCACCGATTCACTATACTAAGTGTGGCTTTATCTATAATAATCGTGTATAATTTTTTTAATATACATATTTTTTCTGTTTTTTAGATTGCTCTTGGATTTTTCTGCAAGATTTCGTGACGTTTCATTTAAATGAATTCAGTTTTCATCAATAATTCATTGGCTAGCACGTATATCAAGGCTGACAATCATTAACTTCTGTAATCTACATCACGCGGTTGATTCATAATTCTTCAGTAGATTGCTACCTTTTCCATTTCACAGCTTGTTGCTTATACTCTAAGTAAATATTTGATCGATGATACCTAAAAAATGTTATCATATCATACCAAATCCTAGATAAAATCTTTATGTAAATTAGTTTTTCCTTTATAGAAATGTACTTTAAAACGAACATTTTTTTTTTACTTCGAAATTCTCCTATGCAGGAAAAGATTAAAGTAGGATCTTGGTCATTTTAAAAATAGATTACTTTCTCTTCGGCGAAGAGTTCGTTCATACATCAAACAAGATTTTCAATTACAAAACTTTAGTCATACGCATGGTCATAATTTCAACTTTTAGCATTGATCATTCCCAGCACACGTAAAGCAGGAAAAGTAATAAAAACTTAGAATTCCCGTATCACGAGGAATGTTCCTTTTGTTGCTTGATGCTTGTGAAATCCTAAACTCTTTCCTGGATGCAAACGCAGGAAAATTCTCTTTTAATATATTAACACTGAATACTCATAATTTTCCTGAATGTGGGAGTTGAATATGACAGTTAGCTAATGATATGGCACAAATATGTCAGATCATGGAGTTTCATTATGTTGAAATTATTGACTTTATGCCATCAGTCGTATATTCCTCATATAGCTCATAAAGAGAATTTAACATATTATTATTGTACTATTATACAAAATCTCACAAAGCTTAATTTGAAATGTCACTCTAGCTTTTGATATCTCGTATCAATAAAATTTTCGATACCACGATAAATAAATTACTACTATTAATTATTTAAAAATAAATTAAGTTATTCAGTCGTAATAAGTGTTTAACTCAGCAAATAATTGCTCGTAGTTAATTACAGTTATATGTGAACAATTTAGAAGCAAAAAAAAAAGGCATTTAGAATAATTACACAAAATCCATCCGGGAATATAAATCATTTTTCAGTGAACTCTAAATTTTTTACGAAAACCAAATTATGTGAATAACTGTGGCGTAAACAGGAAAAAGGAATTTTCCAAAGTTTGAAATCCAACCGAGATTAATTTGTCCGATCCACCTTCACGGTTCAGCTGATAATATTGTTTATGCCAGAAACACAAGGATCGGAAATTGTTTTTTCAAAAACCTCTAATAATTAGCAAGCCATAAAAAGAGTATCAAATTGCCACATAGAAGCTTCAATTTATTTTCTTGAGTCATGCTTCTCCAGAAAATAATTGATTTTAAAGGAAACTTATTATGCTTTATTTCTTATATAGAATGAATATTAATTAATTCATTTAAACGTATTATTTATTACTAAAATAAATGAACTGGAAGTATAATTTAACACGAATTTTAAGGCACTTCTCTGCTGTTTACTCAAGTCGAAGTGGTAAACAAGTTTAAGTGAATCCCCTTTAACGATTAGGGTGTAACTTTGCTCCCTCGTTTTACAATTTAAATCTCTTATCCTCCCTTCTGCTCTCCCACCACAAGCCAACCGGCACCTGACATTTCCTATCCCTAACGGGAATCGATCGCTGGTCGACGTGGCCCATTTTTTTACAGACTTTCAATCACCCTGCGTTCTGGCCAGAAGGGAAAAATGACTGACGAACACGGAATTAAAGAAGGCGGAAGTAAGTGCGAAAAACGAGGTCGTGGGGGGAAAAAAGAGGTACGAGATTGGTCCTCTTGTTTGTTCCGTCAACATCAGAAACTGTGAAGATCGTCACGTGATCAACCCCTTAGCTTCGTCAAATAAAAAGATAAGAGACGTTGACTAGCTTCCTCGACTTCTTATTTTTGAAAAAATATAAACAAGGGGAGTGGAATTTCCTCTCGACATGCAATGAAACCCCACTTCATTAGCAAAAAACGAAATAATATAAAAAGGAGTGAGAGAGAAATTCTTCAAATAGAAATCTAGTTATAGAATGAGAAATTTCTTAATTTTGAAGTTGATATCTAAATATTGTCTAGTTTGAATGTCTCAAGATTGAAAGCGATGATAAGAATCAAGCTTGAACTTAGTTTTCGGCCACTTTTATTAAGCATTCTCTGGTCTTGATGAGATCCCTTAGTTTGCAAGACTTCATTTCACGCCGACTCAATTTAAACTTGATTCGCTTCGAGCTCGGGGCAGTTGAAATTTATCCCGACAAAGTTCGCTCGAAATACAGTAGATTCCACATTCCAATAGGGGGTATTGAGGCAAATGCCTACCCAACCAGTGATCGGCAATTGACTTCCGGTCAATGATTTTTGTCGAAACTTATTCCGTCGAGGAAAACTTCAGAGAAAAAGAAGAGGTTCCTTATAATTCTACGGGCTTTAATGGAAAAGTACATTTATATGTTAGTTAGCCTTTTTAGATTTAGAGAAGCGGAAAATAAGAGGTGAAATTCTTCCTTGGGAATTCATTGGAATGAAAGATAATAATAAGACAATAAGAGAAAGATAATAATAATGATAGTTATTATTCAGTGATCTTCTCGATGAACTTGATCCATTTTGAAAATAACCGATCGTTGAGGATCCGAATTTGTTTTCGAAAGATTAACCTCGCGATTCGTAATTAGAATACTTCCAAAAGAGAAGGCAGCAGAGATTCGATAAAAAGTTTGGTGGACTATTAAAATGCGAGGGCAGTACTGTTTCCGTGTGATACCAACTTAGGAAGCTACCCAGTTCTCCTAACTTTTCTTTTACTACTTTAAACTTTATTTTCAGTGGCGAGAATCGCCTTAATGAGCTTGCTCAATAAATTCTTCTTGTTTGTGAAGCTGGATTCGAGTCATAAATCTTTATTTCTTTCGCTTAATGGACTACAAAATTAATTAAACTCTTAAGGCATTATAATATGTCAACTTTCATAATATTGTAGGAGATACAAATGGAGAAATATGTTCTAAGGGGTGGTGTTAAACACTTTTAAGAGTGTGGTTGTGAACTCTTGAGTGTCTTTCAAATGTCGGACTCGATTTGATTAAGTATTAAAGGATCTGAATGGAGACATTAGATTTCCAAGGAATTTCTCGACGAATTTCTCAAGGATTTCTTCGACGAAGCTGTAACAACTCCCTGAAGTTTCTCTCATGCAGAATTTCTCTTCGGGATGCTATAAAAAGAGAGTGTGGCGGTTCTTAATATATTTATATGAAAGCTCTGAGTGCGCCACGAGACTGGTCCACGTGCTAATATAGAAACTTGTCAAGCATACGACCTTGATGTTACTTAACTGAAATTATGAGAGCTTGGAACGAGAGGCTCGTGGTTACATCGTTGAAATTTCATGAAAGGCTCACGAGGGTCAAACAAGTCTGTGTCGTCGCGATAATTAGGCTCGTGCTAGGATTCCATCATGGCGGAAGGCGTTGGGGCTTAATTGAACAAATTATGTGTCACTACAAGCTACTCGAAGAGACTTTCGCTCCTTCATCCTACAGAGTTAACGAGCTCAAAGACAGAGTAAAAGAAGAAGACAAAACTTGAAAAATGAACAGAGTCTCAAGAACAGTGATTTTCTTGCAAAGGTTCCGATCGATAAACCTAGCCGATAGTTTTAGCCATTGAATTTGAAGATGATACTCTTCTTTGATATTCATTCGTCAGGAGAAGGAAATTAATATTTCCCCGAGCTTTTCGTAGCGAGACAAAAGATTGAATTTGTTCCGCGTGTGCATAATACCGAAAAGCAACCTCATGCCTTATGCATGGAAGCAAACTCCTCGCGAGAATGATTGCTTGTCGTTCTGAAAGCTGTGTATTCTCTAAGATGCTTCCTAAAGAAGGTAATTTCTCTTAAGAATTTCCTTCCATTATTATTCACGAACAGAAGTCGTAGTTCTCTAAATAAATAATTAATTAACGACAGAATGACGATCTAAATATGACAGTTCTATAGATATAATTTTAGAACAGTATCGCTCGTTACTCAGAACCTATTCAGAATAAATGAAAGAGAATTCGCGGCGAAAGCTTCGAAAATAAACTCGGGACTTTAAGAAACAAGAAACAGGAGAAAGGCTTCAGTTAGACTTCCTTTTTCTTTGAGAAAGTGAATTTTTTATACTCAAGTTTACGTCAAACTTCTGACGCTTCGCAGACGAAAATTACAAGCTTGAGGAGGTCTTCAGGACAAAAGTGCAATAAAATCTCGAATAAAATGGAACTTTTGTTGGAATTTATTAGCCAAGTTTTACGTCATTGGGAACTGATGTGACTTTTAAAGCCTCGCAAATATTTCTGGAAACATGCCACTTAATCTCTCAATGACTTTCATGTTTGTATCATTATACCAAAAAGAGTTTTGAGGTTTATCGTCAAGCTTTTCAAACTGAATAAAATGGTGTATGAATACCTCATTTTGAAATTGAGTAGGTCACAGAAGGAAAAATTGCATGAGCTTGCAAGTCCATGTAGACGATTATTCTTAGAAATAATCTACTATTTCCACACGTGGAAAATAGTATGGTTAGATATCTGGAAAATATTTACCCATTTCTACGATTTCTAACATGCAACGTGAAAAAGATAAAACATCCATAGGCTCGCATTGAAACCTATCTTCTATCTTTCAGAATGCCCTTTTCGTATCGATTCTACTGGTTGCTACGCCGAGAACCAACCGAAGCTTTCAGCCTATGGAAAAGCTCCCTAAGCTTCATAAATCCTGCAGAGATACCTCGCTACTAAGGTCGTCATTATAGGGACGAGTTACCTGTCGTACAGGACTGATTAACTACTTTTCGCATCTATGCCTATATTTTATTCTCCCTCATTTTTTACTAGTTTCAATCTTCCCTTTTCAAATTTTCTTTCTTATGGGCTAATTGTATCTGCAAATTTGAACCTACAGATTTCCCATTTATACTCATTATTGATAATATTGATTTTAATTCTCTAAATAATCTGAGATCTATTTCTTCTCAAAAGAATTCTTGTTTTAGTATAGAACTTTCTTCCGAGAAAAGCTTGAATAAAAGAGAGAAATACCTGCTTTCAGTGAAAAGGTACATGATATGTGAAAGAAGCCTTTGATGTGAGAAAAAATTCTTTTTCAGTATCGGCTCTGATAGTGCATTATATTTTTTTTCTTTATTAATTATTAAATGCGAATATTGAAATGGAAGAGAGTCTTTAATTTGTATGTAATATAAATTTAAGTCCCTTTGACTTAAAGTTTACCAGATTAATAAACTTCAGGAATGATTGAGAATCCAATCAATCTCAACCTGGTCGAGTAATTGGCCATCCCTCAATTTATTACACAACAAAATTTTATTCTGAATAAAATGTACAGTTGATACGAAAACAATGCCTGGCTTTCAATTCGGGGAATTAAAAAGCGTATTATTAATCTTCATACGTCATGCATGAAACTGCGTTGCTCAGTAATAAACAATTAAAAACAATGCATCCCCTGCATAGTCGAATTATAATTAATATCACTTGAATCTGAATGATCGGTTATACTTTTCGTTTAAAATTTTCAACTATTTCAATCGCTTATTTCCAAATAATCAAACCAAAGTCTAAAAGTCATTAATCTTAACATAGTATTTTAGTCACTCTTACTAAAATTTCTTGAGAAAATTCTATAGAACACGTGACAATTCCGTGCAAGTCTCCTAACTCTCCACTAATTGTTTTTAAATAGAAACATTTTTATCAACCTAAATGGAATGACATCACTACTTTTTATCACCTTGAATACCAACTTAATTAAAAAGTTTCGAAATGTTTTTTTAGGATGGAATTTTCGAACGAGGAAAGTATAAGTTTCCTTTAGAACTTTTATTTTAGGATCACACGACTGAAGATGGGAATCCAGCATTACAAAATTCGCAATTTGTTATTGTCTGATTTTTATCGTAGGGAAAATGCAGACCGTATTTCTGATGTGATTCTTGAGGATTGATGACAAGATTTATGATTTACTCACAATGCAATCGCACCTCTTCTGGGTCGGTTTCCGTGCTACCGAGGGAAACGGTCAGGAGAGACGATCACCACTTCACTCATCGCAGACTAACCTTGCACTAAACTCCACTATCTCGTAACTCTCGCGATAACAAAACATGACTCTATATAGCGACTTTTTAGAGGCCCTGCATCGTTTAGACAGAACTCGACCCTATTGTTGTCACTGCCATTAGCCAACGAAAGATGTGCAAGACTAGTCAGTCACGTCATTTGCTATTTCATGAATTCAACGTCGATCTCGCAAAATTTATTCATTTATCCGATTTATCCATTAAATAACTAAATAATTAATTAATTAATCCATTCAGCGGGACTTAAAACACCTTCTAGCCTCCATTGTTATTATAACGTCCCTAGAATGGAACTTGGTTAGAATCGGGTTGAAAAATTCATTAAAAAAAAAATGAAAAAATGCATTTCATTAAAGCTATGGATGTAGATAGTAATTAAAAGGACTCTGATGGCTTTAATATAATTTTAAGGTACGTCAACCAGCAATTAACGCGCCACGTGCTACGGACGTTTAGGACGCAGAGTTTACAGAGAGAACCTAATTGACCAGACTTTATATTAAACAAAATGAAAGACAAAGACAAATTAGGTGTTAAAAACTACTAAATGTGGTGCTACTTAAATTTCAAAGGCTTTTATAGTCAGCCTCTAAATCCGCTCAACATTGTATGCTCATCGTTGTTTTCAAGGCTAAAATTCAATTCACGATGTTTATAATTTCTTTTACCCTCACTTTTATGATATTTCAATTTTTTAATCACGATTCAAGTTTCAAATAAGAATTCCTCAATTCATTTCAAGAGATATCTCAAATTAATTCTGAAACGATGAAAAATGGGGGATGTAAAATTCTACTTTTAAAATTATCATATAGTTCTAACAAAAAGAAATTAAAAAATTATACTTTGTTTGTAAGATTTTGTTTATTATTAGTCGATTAATGTTTTACATTGGATATTTGCACTGTCTGGAATTTATCTATTTATTTTAGTGTATTTATTGTAATTATATGGTAATATATGAAAAGATGGGAAGGTGCGAGAGATATCCGATCATTTCCCTGAAATATGATGGAAATTGCCCAGAAAATTTGTAGTGTAGTCTTTGTACAATGAAAAGCATCCAGTGAGCAAACAGGCCTAGTGGCCCCGATACTGGGAGAGGCATCCATTGTGTGAAACTCACGAAGATGGAGGCAACATAATGAAACTAACTGGCTTGGTCTGATCAATTAACCGACCCAAGCACGACATAATATTTAATGTGTAGTCGCGGGGACACGTCACATTCGATAGTATTACACGGAAATCCTGAGGTTAGCCCAACAGGACCGGTTACATGTTCCGCATGAAATCTAATGTCCAGACCCTTTTTTTAAATTATATTTCATTCCCTTTCTTTGGGAGACCTTTTCCCAAGAGTGGAGCTTTCGGAAAATAAGGAGAGACTTTCTTCTTTTGGGTTTTATTCACTTAGCGTTCCCCGTAAAAGAACGATTTGGCTTATTTCGTAACTTGAACACGTGGTCTTACCATAGTGCAACTCGTACTACTTGGAAGCTGGGATAGTGATAAAAGTCCGGACAAATCAGACGGGAGCTGGAAGAAATTTCATTTAGAAGAAATACTCAACGAAAATTAGAAAGAACTTTTTATATATATTTCTATACATTTATATTATTTATGTAATATAAAAGGATAATATTTTAGAATAGAAAGTGGAATTTTCCCCAAAGGAAAATCGTAAATCAAATTTTATTTATACATATATTTATTCATAGGTACATCGTAATCACTCTTGATAAATTGATTGACACGCTGGCGAACATCAAAATGCAATTTAATTTATATTATACATTGTAATATTCTATCTCTGCTAAACTGTTTTTCAGCTTTGAAAATCACTTCCTGAATAATCTCGAATATATTGATAAGAGAAACAAAAATGTTTGAACATTAAAACTCTGAAGTTGAACAAAAATTACGATTTTAAATATTATAATTTATATATAAATTATGATCTTCAAAATATACAGAATTAATAAGTCTGATTCGAAATAGAGATTAATGAAACTTTTAGAATTAATTTCTGGCATGTGTACTTTCAAATTAAAGTAGGAAGCGATTAACATTCCATTCCAAACATTTGCTTTCATATGAAACATGATCAAAGTAAATGAAGATAAAGCTAGAAGAATAAAAGTAAATTAGAATAATATAACAAGGCGAGAATAAATAGAGTTAACATACTTGAAAATTAGGTGTTATTCTAAAAGAATCCTATACAGAAGCTAGATGTGAATGACCTAGAATGACATCAATATAAAATTACACATGAGGAACTTTTTAATTAATTGTAATGGACAAGAGTGATGAGACTATTCAATAATGCAAACCAATGGGGGATTATGGAAATAAAAAAGCTACACAAAACTAGATTCAGATAAATTGAAGAAGATAAAGACGAGTTGAGCACTGAATTTAAAACTAATTCTGACAAATTGTTATTAAATAAAGTAAATGGGAAAAAAGGCGGGAGTTAAAAAATCTAATAATTAATTATTAAACCTTTTAGGAAATGGGGTTCAGAGAGTTTAATAAGAGAATGCATCTGCACTAAAAAACATTCTTATTCAAAAGAACTTTTTTCTTGGCATATATGTTGCGGGGCATTTTCCTCATGAGCACTCCGCCAGGCGCTTTTCCAACAAACCGCTTTTCCACAACTCCAAAACCCACAAACCATAAACAGCATAAATCCCCGCCGCCGAAATACCTCGCCACCTCACCATTGAAAACATCTCCGTCGAAAAAGCCTCTCACAGTGATATTAATTCAAGAGGCAGATGGAAATGGAAACAAGGGCAAAATCTCGTGGTACCAAAGAGAGCAAGTGACCTGGGGGTATGAATCTGGGGTGTGAGGCGAGGTACGAACACAGGGTGGGTTTTGGGGGTGGAAGAGGGATTGGACGAATCTTCTTGCGTCTCCAAAACGAGCCGCGAAATTCGATCGCGCTGCTCTTCTTCTCTCTGCTTGGGGGTGAGAATCGAGCTGTCGGTGGACTGGGTTTAAGGGTGAGTTGGGTGAGTGGGTGGGGATGGCAGGGGGAGTCCGGGGCGGCATAAATTTTCCGAGGTTGCGCGACGATGTGTTCGGGTCGAAAAGCGGAGCCGGGCGCAAGTGTGGCTGAAGGAAGGAATGTACCCGGCAGATCAGTTCATGCGAGTTCAGTACGTCCCGCGCGTCGCTCGGGTTTCAATCCGTCTCTTGAAATCCACTCGTTTATAATCAACGCGAATCGACTGTCTCACAATCAAATCTAGTTCTGAGCCGTTATCACCGGCAACTGGCGAGTTGACACCTTCACGATCTGAGGACATTATCATTTCCAGCTAACTTTCTCTCTCTGAGTGAGTCTCTCCTCTCTTGCGAATAGCCAATTTTATTTAATGTCCTGTCAATGTCGTCATGTAAAACGCCATTGTGCATTTACGGATGAGGCGATTCCAAAACAACCCACCACTTAGAGTTTAATTTCTTCATTTTTTTTTCGATTTTTTTGACAACTTTGAAAATGTATTTAGATAAGTCGATACATCTAGGATGAATTGAAACGATATGACGGATATTGGATTGACAATCATTCAATGTTGATCATTCAATTAGGGACTTGTAATTATTTTGATTTTATTGTAAGTTTGAATGGACTTTTTATTTATTATCACAGATAGATTAGTTACTGCTGGACACCAATTTGTCCAATTACTCCAGGATTTTTTCACGATTGAAATGGTGAAAAATCAATAAATTATTTAGAAATAATTGTTGAAATATGATTTACGACCGAGGATGATTTTACCTCAAATCTGGAACAAAAGGGCACCAATCAATTTTTGCTGGTTTAAATTAAAACGATATTTTCAGCCCTATTAAATTTTGATACATCATTGGTTTTAAAATTAAAATAGAAATTTCAAAACTTTCATTCTTTAAGATTTTTAATTATCATATTCTAAATATGAATATAAATTTTTTAATTACTCTCAAGTATATAATTCCAGATTATTTTCATATATGTAGATATATCATTAAGTAGAGGCTCCTTCAATAAATAATACAAAAATTGAAGATATCTTCGGACAGAAAAAAGACAAATGACAAGCTAAAAGCCAAAGGGAATTAGTTTATTCTTAGCCTATGAGCCTTAATTTATGGTCCTCATAATAAGTTTGTATTTAAGTTATATATAAGGTCGTTTATTATCCTACCATGTGGCAGGTAGCATTGAAGGTCGCATTAAGGGGTGACAAGATTCTTTACCCTTTCTTGCGAAGTCGGCTTCCTCTAAATATTTCATCGGGTATAGTCTGCGAGTAGTATATATATATTTTATATATATATATATATAAATATACGTCACAGTCAAGAAAACCCGAGATGCGATCGCTCAATTGAAAAAAATGTAATAATTTTGTTTAATTTCAACAGAAAAAAATACATAAGAATTTCTGTAGAAGAAGAGTAATATTTTTATCTAATATAACTTCAAATTTTAACTCGGAAAAGTTATTATGGGTTATATGAGTTATTTTTACTATTTCTGTGGGAAGATTTTTAAGGCGAAACTTCAGAAAACATGAAGTAGATTTAAATCATCTTTGTTCCAATTAGAATGCGAAAGAGCTATAAGAGAGAACCTGCGTCAGTGTAATTCTTAATTCATTGTAATTTAGAGCAACAAATGCTAATTCTTCAGTTTCAGCTGATCGCCTTACTATAATCTGCCGTAACTACTGAGGAGAAGATGCATTAAGTATTCGATGTATATGCAAATTTTGCAAGGTCAAATCCATTCAAGAGGAACCGATCATATATATTCAGCAAACAATGGATTTAATAAAAATGAAATTGTTATTGGTACCCGGTTTTGGGAACTTCATCTATTTTCTATCAGAGTAAAATTTTCAGGATCAGCTAAAATTCCATGCATAAAAATTGGAAATCATACAAAGATTGGAAAGTACATAGAACTTTTATAATTTTGAAAGCAGAAAGAATGTTCGAAAGTGAAGGACAACTATTCACTTATTGAAATTATCATTTCATCTTTGTCATTAGAAAATTTTCAAGTTTAACCGACTTGATGTTCATTAGTGTGCTCATTAATTGCAAACGTATTTTCCTCTATAATGTAGGTACATCTTTGTACATCTTTTTCTAGAAATTCCAGGAAAATGAAACTTTCTTCAGTACAACCAACTTTTTCCATCTTAATGAACTTTGTTTCAAAGCTTAATTGCTTCTTTCGGTTGATATATCTTTAAAATATAATCTAGACTTATTGGCTACAAGTAATTACTGATTGAAATCATAATTTAAATTTTTAAGGAAATCAAGAATTATTTTCAAAGGCTTCAGAAACCGAGATTGCATTTTAGGAATATATGTTCAGAGAAACTTTCAATTGGTTCAATTCACAAGTCCTGCCTTTTCATTAAACGAATAATTTAATAAGAAACTAAAGACCTTCATTGAAACGAGCTTTTTTAAAAGAATTTTCATAAAAAACAGATTCTTTGCATTAAGTTACGTGACTAGTAATTTTTATGAGAAACTTACATTTAATATTCTGTAAAATGTAATGAGAAAATTTCCCTCTAGGAAAAAACTCCTCGTTTTGATCCTACTTTTAATAAAAATATGTAATATAAATCGGATTTCATTTTAAGATGATAAGAATTCAGAGAAAAGGATCTAATTATTATTTTTTTATATAAAGAAGTTGACAAGGTCTTGAATAATTGCAAACTTCCCAATAGACGCATAATTCTGATTATTGGTTGATTAGTTGACTCGCATATGTTCCATTACGTTTATTCATTCTTAGACTCCCATTGTGTACAATCACAGAATTACCCCAAATGATTACATCATTAATCTGTTGCTTAATTATGAACGCACTTTGCATACAGAATTTGAAGTAAAAGATTAAAAACAACTTTTTTATAAAGATTCTAAATTAGATTAAAGGAACATTTAAATTGATAGATAAAATTTTTTTAAAATTATCTTTAGACCATAAAAACATACATTCCTTAAAATTTCGAGACACATTTCTAAATTTACAATATCCTGTGTTAAAGTTAATGAATTTTCATTATGAAAGCGGCAATAAAGCAATGAAGCAAGAAAATACAGGTGCTTCAGTTATATGGCTCATAATTCGCAATTTCCAAGCTATTCTTCGGGCCTTTCCAGTGATATTTTCTCATACATATATCTTTCCTCCCTACCTATTTGCTTGCCCTCTTTGCCAAGTTTTCCTCAACATTATCTCTTGATTTTTATTGCCTTTATTATCCCTGACAGCCTGTGTTACTTTTCTTAATAGGATCACAACATTTTAGAGTAAATAAATCGTCAGGAGATGTGCATATGCAAGTAAAAGAAATATTCGCTCAAGGGAACTCCTAACAAAGAAAAAAAATGTTCCATAGAGAATAAATTAGAAATAAATAAAAAATCTGTACTTAAAAATAAACTAGAAAAAAATAAGCCAAGCATTTAAAGTACGTAACAAAATATCTAGATATCTCTGGGAAAATAATTCAATCCGCCTTCCTGCGAGTTTTCCGAGATCGCGACCTATTTTCATCCTGGTAAGCACAAAGCTTTTTTTAAGGGCGTTACATAGGTATTTGAGATGTATAGTATAACATCCTGAAAGCGATGCTGGTTTTCCTGCAGATTTTTCACATCCCGCTCGGTTATGAAAGGCTGCTGGAGTTATCTTGCATAACTGTAATACACTTATCCTGAAGACAGAGTGCGAAAAAAGAAACATTGAATGCAAGATAAAAGAACTGACATATATATCATATTATAATATACCACTTCGAAAACGTGTACCATAAAAAAATCTATTCCACACAAGAAGTAAGAATAACAAATTATTTACTGGAGAAAGCAGGATAAAAATATTAGCATAACTTTTTGGAACAAGTATTTATAAAGTTCGATACCAGATATTAAAATCGATGTTACAAATAGAGATGTACTGAAAATAAAAATAGAGAAAAGTTCAGATGGACATACAAGACACAATATAGATAAATATAATCCTCCACTCTCCATCTCTTTAGAATTTGTTAATTTTGTTCCCATTGTGCGAACCCACGGGACAAAAGTTTTTCTTCCGACCTGATGCTTTCACAATCCCCTATGTGGAGAAAAAGCTTTAGGTTTTCTGCTGATTCGATCAAGAATGCAGAAAACTTTTGCAAACTGTGCAATGAATTTGCACAATCCTCTAAAGCATACTTCAGTTTTATTATTCTTCTTTTATTTACAAGTTAAAATAATATTTAAGTTACAAATTTTAATTTAGAAAGAATTTATGATATCATTTTAGGAGAGCGTTACCGCTTTATCTCGCATCAATCATGATAAAATCTGAAACTGTAAATGAGAATCTACAGAATAAATATCACGAATATTAATAGAATTATTATCAGTTGTGAATCGCAAACACATTTCTGATAGACATAAAATAAATATTATTCATAATCAACTCTAAGCTTTACTTTTTCCAAAATTAGTGATAAAGAAAAAAGTTTTTAACAATTCCCCTCAGAATTTTTTCGAACTTTTTTTAATTTGCCGATGGAAATTTCTCACAGAGTGATGGATAATATTTGTCGAGCCACACAATTTGACCAAATCGAAGGCAAAAACATTGAGCTCGTGATATCAGTGACGAAAAGTTATAACTAAATCAGTCGAAAGTTAGGCCGAAAGTCAAATGAAAGGGGTAAATTTTTTTTATATGACAGGAGGGTAGAATCGTCAACTTCAATATCTTCTGTCCTTCGTTTAACCTGTCCGCCCACTAAGAATTAATGTTTGCCAAGGTACGACGCATTGATTTTACGTCAACGGGGGCTTTTGCTCAGTTACTCCCCCGGCCTACGAACCCCCTCCCCCACCTCTGCTCCTGCCCAAATCCCAAGTCCTCTCGCACCCCATCAACGAATATTTATTAAGTTTAACCCCATGCGCTTCCAAATTTTCCGACATTCTACTAAAAATGCGTTTCTTATCACGGCACTTCGACCCAGTGTCATTTATTTATCTTTCTCGGATGCTGGAAGAAAAATAAAGAAAATGAGCATCCAAAAAGTATTGATACGAAAAGACCGGTTTTCAAGATTCCAAGAAGATTCCAAGAAATTAAGTAATATGAAAAAAAGTACATAACTTGATTTGAACTTGTTTTTAGAATATAGCAAACATGTGCAAAAGTTAAGAGAGAATCGAGGTCAATTAACAAGTTGCAATCAATGTGGAAGTTAAAAAAGAAGAGATTGAAAGTTCGAACATTAAACTTTTTATAAGAAGAGGGTCTAGAAGAAGGATAGAAGGAATAGAAGGATCTGAAATTAGTGAAATGGATTATATTGGCTGAGCAATGCAATGACAATTCCAGAAGTGCATTGCATAATTATTGTAAAATCGGAATAAAGAGAAGTAAGGAGGAATTTATATGGAAAGGACGAAGGAGTGTCATACCCAGGGGTCGTTTCGCAGTTATCACAAAATATCACAATGTCGCGTGTTACCCAAAGCTGTAAAGAAGATACATTTCCTGCGTGACATTATCTCATTCTTGAATGTTCAATGGAGTATATTTGACATTAGAACGTAAACTGTTTCATGAATTTCACTGCCACCCTCTAAAACTCTCTATAATCATGAAAATTTTTGTTTTGAAAGTAATACGTGATATATAAAATATATAAACATAATCCTTATAAAACAACAAATAAAGCTGACTGATTTATTTTAAATCTATATAATTTGCAGCAAGTCTCAAATTCAATGTCTTTTCAATTAAAGGAAGCAGACTTGTAAATTCATACATTTTACACATTATATCGATTGTATCTCCTCTCTTTGTATTGTTCGACTTTGTTAGAAATCTCGATTCAACCCAAATCACAATGCATTGTCCTCTCCAAGATCAAAAGTTATCAATAAGTAACCCTAATAGAAAAAATTATTCTTATTATATAATCCTGCAGGTTTACAGTAATTCCTATTCCATTTAAGTTTTGTCTAGCGAAGGTAATCTCTTAATTAAAGATAGTGAATTTTAAAAGCAGAAACTAGTATACATATTTCGAAAATAATCCTAAATTTCTTTGATGACAATTCTTCTTTTAGTTGAATATGTAGTTTGTTCCCTCCTATTTTACGTCAGCCAACATTCAACGATGAGCGAGTAATTAAAACGCTGGCCAAAGAGTGAAAAATATGCTCGTTTATTTGGATGTCCTAAAAGTACATCCGTTTCACGAAAAGGTCCCTCGCAAACCAGTTCTGTAATTTTAAATAGGTACTATTTAATGAAAAAGGAAGAACTATTTTATGAGAGTAGATTTTAATTAGGGTATAAAATAATCTCAAAAGAGATAACATCAAAATATGTCAAAATCTGAATGGAATGAAAATTATCGCAAATATCAGCAGCTCTTACTTTCCCTCTGAATGGCCACAGTGTTGTGTAACTATAATACATTTTCACGTGAAGAGAGCTCATCTCGCGAGCTGAAACAGGCAGTGCATGCCACAATTGTTTGTCACAGTTTATTCTCTGCAAATAGCGATGTACTCTGAGGACAATAATTAAACTACCTACCATCTCAGATTATGTACACAGATACAATATACACACGTATATCTATGTAAATACGTGTACATTTATGAAATGGAACATCCCAACTACGACCGGCTACGCGATTAATAATACCGCCCTTGGAAAGCACAATGTGGACAATTTATTATGCATAAAAGCATGCCACATGCCATCGATTATTATATTACGAAACACGAATGATCGATACATTTTTAAAGTATAAGCATTTATTTCTACATTTTGACGACTCTTATCTTCTTTTCTTTATCTTTCCATTATTTTCTTCACTGATTTTTCACTCCTTTGAATGAAAATTATATGTTATCTTTCGCTTCAGATCGTAGAGAATCTGATGGACCAAGAGTTGTAGGAAATGGAAGCACAGAGACAATATCCAGCATCCAATACTTGCCGAGGTAGGAGTCATTTTATCGACTTTACGTCGAGATTCACTGGCTCCTGGCTCTGCATGGTCGGTCCTTAGAGCTTACTCGCGTCACAAAACTCGACATGTGCGACCGTACGATGCAAGTTTCATACATTAATCGGAAAAGGACTCGCCACCCAAGCATAAAAAAGCCAGAATATGTCTGAAAATATCGTACTTTTAGTGGAGGGAGAATTCTCTTTCGGAATAACATTATACCCAACGTCAGCTGCAGAGGCTCTCTGCAGATTTAAGTATCCCTCTAGAGACTACTTATGATGGTAAAAAATTTAATATACGGAAAGTTGGCACATCCATCAGAAAGAAGAGCTTTTGCAAACAAAACAAAAACAGCAAAAAGTAGGAGAAATCTGGTTTGTGAATACTGATTTTATCACGGAGAAATAGCTGCTGTTTTAAGTTCTTATTTAGAAAAAGAAGAGAGATATAGTTCCGTTCTTTTTTAGGTTTCATTGCATGATGATTTCCATTAGGAAAAGAGACCCATTCGATTGATATCCTGAGCACCAGCAATAAGTTTAGAGTCAGGCAATAACGTCTTATCTGGCTAGTTCCTTGCCATCCTATCTAATCGAATTTACCAAGTTTTCAAGGGAATCATTTGAGACAGGATTTTCGGAAGGCACCTTAGTCTGTTTATTTCGAGGGTAATGATCAGCTCGCATGTTCTGTGGTGCGTTCATTTGGCTTATCAGAATTTGAGGATCGAGTCCGTCGACCAAGATAAGCGAAAACGTAACAAGCTGATGTTGCAATGAAGTCCCAAGTTGTAACTTCCAATTCCTTCGAAATTTACGACCTAATAATTATTCTACAATCTAGATCATCTAGTAAATAAAATATGATATCGTGGCTTCAATAACGGACAATTTGATGTAATCAATTAACTAACTATAATAAAATTGTATATCAAATATCAAGTAGATATACATATACATAACAATGTATACCCAATATTTTAATTTTCCATTGAAATTCCACTGATTCTAATTTAGAGAGCCACTCCAAGAGGAATGCTTTACTCAAGTGAAAACTAGAACCAAATAAGAGATTGAAAAAAGGCTTTCACTCCGGTTAAAGCATTTATATTTCATTGAACAATTTAGAGTTCATTCAGCACCTGGTCCCGAAAGAAATTGGTGTTCGTTTATAGAAAGGTTGAAGATGACTTTACTAGGGTAAAGAGTTCGTCAGTCCCTCTTGGAATCCTCAATTCTGTGCCTCAAAAGTGGGACACCGGGTAAAGAGGTGAAGATGGATGAATATCCATTCTGCTTCAGATATTTTTCATTTCAGAAACCGAGGATTGAACAAATTCCTCGTATTAATAAAATATCAAACAATTATAGGAATTCGTACTTTAATTCGCAAAAATGTCCACATTGTAGAACAATGAATTATTTAATTTTAATCGGAATTAAAATAAAATAAAAATTAAAATATCCATTTTTGTATTTTAAAGGGTTGTAGAATGGCAGACGATCAGCCCCAATACAAATTAATATACTTCAATGCCCGAGGTAGAGCCGAACACATTCGTTATATATTCGCCTATGCTGGTATCGATTACATCGATGAAAGAATTCCCAAAGAACGCTGGCCGGAAATTAAAAAATGTGAGTATAGCCAGTGAAGTCTATTTTGAAAAATAGAAAAGTTCAATTGACTTCTTTCATTTATAATGTGCTGCAATCATTTTCCCAGATTTCTAAAGCCACAAAACTCTTTATGTAAACTTTGACTTTTATTCAAATTTATTAAAGTATATTTTTTTATTATAGCAATGCCTTATGGAATGCTACCAGTATTGGAAATTGACGGCAAACTGATATCGCAAAGTAATGCGGTGGCCCGGTATTTGGCACGCAAACACGGACTCACTGGCAAAGATGAGTGGGAGGCTATGTTGTGTGATGTACTTGTCGACACCCTGGGGGATCTTAAACAGGGTAAGGGATAGTATAAAAAAAGGGGGGGAAAAAAACAAAATTTAGGCAATATTTTAAACTTAAATAATCTTTAAAATATATAAATTAATTTTTAAAAGTGATTAAGCTTTTAATTTTATTTTCAGAACTATTTCAATACAGAACGGAAGAAGATCCGTTTAAGAAAGAAGACAAAAAAGTGAAACTGATGAAGGAAACTATTCCCTTTTATCTCAATAAATTCGAGCAAACAATTGCTGAAAATAATGGATTCGCTGTTGGCTCAAATGTAAATAAAATATTTAAACCAATTTTTTTATACCATCTACAGAAATAATTAATGCTTGATAAATTTTGATTCTTTCAGACTACCTGGACAGATTTCGTTTTCGCAGTGGCTCTCGAAAATTTTGAGCAAATTTTTGGCAGCACAGCTCTAGAAAACTATCCAGCACTTCGCACTTTAAAACAACGTGTTCACGAGATACCTGCAATTGTGACCTGGTTGGCGAAAAGACCTCAGACAGAATTTTAAATGAAATAAAAAAATACACATGTAAATGAAGAAAAGGTCACTTCACGAATTTTCAAGTTCAAATTTAATCGATGCAAAAAGATGTCGATTGATTGTTATAAAATAAAAATAATGCATATCTGTGAGCGCTTGCAGCCAATTTTGCTGGATCTACAAGTCTCGTTAAAAAAAAGGACCGGCTTAAGAGAATAAACAATGAGCCGCATCGAAAAAACGTGATTTATATTATATATAAATAAATAAATAATTAAATGTAAATGTCCGTTTTCTAAACATCTGAGATTCGCAAATCCGAAAAGATTCAATATATAATTTCAGTAAATACTTGAGGGACAATAAAATATTCTTGGTTGATTGAAAATTCGAAAAATTTATAGAGGCAAAAAAAAACAATAACGACTGTAAACTCAATTCATCTAAAACTAAATATTGAAATATTTTAAATATTTCAATATTTTAAATATATAAAATAAACGTGTGTAATATATCTATGTCTAACTATAAACATTCTTTTCATTGAATTATTTAAAGAGATTTATTTTCTTGATTGTTGGATTTATAATTTTATAGTAATAACTGAATGGAAATGGAGAAAGTATTTTAGAATAAACCTGTTAAGTCGGTCCTAGGGAGAAAAAATTGGATCAGATCACAAATTAACTAATCATTAATTATTACTTATAAATTTAATGATTAATCCATGGCTACGAACAAGTTTTGAAAATAATTACACTCGCTGGTTGTGACAGCTCAACTGGGAAAACCAAATGAAGTTAATTACTCATTTATTTTGCTTCAATTAATATTGTATTTAATTTTAAAATTGATTTTTATCTTTAAAATAAAATTGAAGCAAAAATAATGAATAAATAAACTATATTTGCTCCTTCTTAGCCTCTATCAATGAGTAAAAAAAGTCGGAAAAAGTTCAGCGAAAAATAGTAACTGAAAAAATTTTAATTTAGAGAGAGAAGCAATTGGCGAGAGAATTTTTTGCATTTTGTTAATGTCACTGGAAAGAAATCAGAGAGTGCTCTATGTCTTTGTATAGAGAAAAAAAAAATAGAAGTTATAATTATAAAGAAGACTCTAATGAGGTTGGAGAAACACAAAAGAGTTACTGTTTAAATGTATAGATGTTATCAATGTTGTCATATAAAAGTTGGATCGATGAAAAAGTACCAATTTGATGGGTTACCTAACAAAGAATAAAAATCCTTTCTTCATTATCAGAATTATTGCTTCGAAAAAACTGTTGAAATATTTATTTCCAATTGTTTTTTGAATTAATTTTTAACAATTTTCTAATAAAAATGATGTCTAATGTAAATGTTCAACAAGTAGACTATTTTTTAAAATTGTAAATAATATAGATTAATTTCTAGGAAATTCGAAAATGAAGGTCAATTTCACTAATCCAACTTATATATTAATATATTTATATGGGTATAAAATGAATGGCAAGTAAATACTGTTTACACGAAAATTACTAAGGTACGAATATCTACTTTTTCAGAACGTCACATTAGAAGCACGATCTCAATTTTACTAATTTAATTTCTATGATAATATAATAGTTAATCATTATTATGAATAAATTAGTTATATTTTTTCTTAATTAATGGAATTAATAATTTAGATTTTGTGATATGCTTTGCTATTATAAGTAATTAAATCCAATTACATTTTCTTTATGAGAAAAAGATTGTTCAGTATTTATTATTTTTTTTTTGTAAAATAAACCTATTGAAATGAAGAAGTTGTTTTAATTACTTTTGAAGAGGCATCTGATGTGATTAAAGAATTACAGTGTTCTAATATTTTAGAAAAGAAATACAAAAAACTCTCTATAAAGAGACGTGTTCATTGTTTGTTGCGTTATCGGTGTGCTGTATGCAATATGAAATAGTTATTAGGATTAAATAATGCGCTATTGATAATTATTGATAAGGTAAATGCACCTATTTGGGTCAGTGTAAGGGTTACGACAGAATTTAAGCCCAATACAAAAGTGTAATCCATTCCGATTCGCTAAAAAAATTATTACTGATCTAAGAATATATATATATTATATTAGAGACATTTTTTTGTTTTGACAAATTTATACAAATTACACCAGAAAATTTGAAATTGCACACGACACTTGACTTACCTTGTAATTATTTCTCACGATTATATACGAAATAAAATTACCTTGTAATTATTTCTACCCTCTGCGCATGAGTGAACACAAATGTCGCGGAATATGAAAAATAAAATTCGCGTTATATTTATAAATTTCG
>JAUEJJ010000004.1:1186277-1217084 GCA_032164275.1 Synergus coniferae
TTCATACAGAAAAATTACACTTTACACTGGAATTACTGATTAAAACCTAACGATTCCATTTTTCGGTACTTTTCAGTTACGTGCTTTTTATTCAACATCCGCATCACTTCAAGTTCGAGCGACCTTCGATTCTTCGGCATAGAAAAAGGTAGCACTGCCGTTAGATCTTTAAGAGAGTCTATATCTATAGAAGGAATGTTTTACACGCTGCGGAAAAGAGCATTATACAGATTCTACACTATTTGAATTCTTAGCTCTTGGTTGCAGCGTAGATTGTAGTGCAGCTGCAGACTCTTGGCTGCAGAATGTATAGACTGTACATGAGAGGAGAGAAGCTCGATAGCCAAGCAAGACCCGCAAGAGGATGATTTTCTCGAAGGTCCTGTCAAGGACGCCAGCCGTGCTGCAGCTCTGTGTCGGCAGATACCTATATGCGGGTAATCTGCCCCTCTGCTTATGAAAAACGGCGTAGTTGCACGCACACTTGAGTGCACTCATACACCATACACGTGGCATACACGCGATCCTGATCCAGCTACTCTTAAGGCCTTCACACGAAACAGGACAAGCAGCATAACTCATTGTTTAAAAACATCAAGAACTCTCCTGAAAAATTACTTGCGAATCTTCGTATTAATGATGAATTCAGTTTTCTAGGTAAAATTACTTGTCTAGTACTATATTTAATCATGGAGTTTGAAAAACATCGGAAAACAGAATCTCTACTCTCTAAACTTGAATCAGTGAAAAATCAGTGAAATTGCACTGATTCCCATCAGTCACATTTCACTGATTCTCAGTGATTCATTTCTCGCGATTTTGATCAGTAAACAATCCACCGGAAATTAGTGAAAAGTCATTCAAATTTTCTGTCCTTCAGTGAGTCACTCTTCACATTCATATCAGTATAAGCCTAATGAGTTTCCTATACTCAATTTAATTCCTATAATTTTTCCGTGATTATAGGAAATTCATTGTATTCACTTAAACTTTACCTAGAATCAGAGAAATTTCACTGATTTTTCACTGATTCAAGTTTAGAGAGCAAACACACCTCTTGTATCGCAGGCTTTAATTAATTTTCTCACTCCATTTGGAAGTCCCCTATTTCCTTTCATGATTGGTGTGTTAAAACCTTTATGCGCAAAACTCTACGCACACACTGATGTGTTCTCTCTCTCTCGCTGATCGCTCGTGCAATCACCCGAACATTCAACGAGATCGGGGTATGGCTGCTCTGTTTATACACACTTCCAAAGAGTGATGAGTACGCCGAAAAAAAATAGAATTACACACCGAGGGAAGACGCTAGTTGTTAATTCCATACCCTATCGATATTATCCGACTACTCTCCTGGAATTATGTGAATTATAATTACGAGACTTCGCTACTAGATAATTAATCTAATTCCCGTCATTAATCTACGCAAAAATAAGAATCGATTATATATTTGTTAAGTCTCGCTTTCCCTAAGCCTGGTTTATCTTTATTTTTACTGGTTCTTTTCAATTACATATTATACATGAATTTCATCTGTGTTGAATTAATCTTGATCATTTAATTTCCTTTGAGGCTTGCAATTAGAAAATGTTTGAATGAATCTATTTTTTACACTGGTGAATTTTCATTACTTTCAATAATAATTTCTGGAGAGGAGTTTAATTAAACTCGAAAACATCTAGCGTAAAAATATTGAGAAAAGGGAAAAAGAATTACCGTTCCAGGTCAAGCACATTTCCAATATCGAAATCCGACAATATTTATTTAAAAATTGATCCATGTACGATCTTTTTCCGTGAACTAATATTTCTTACAAAGCAGACTGAGGAATGAAGGGTTTCTATGCTGAGCTTCGTTTTGCGCTTTTATACGTTATCCCTTTCCGCTGCTACATTACACACTCTAAATTCGGTTTGAACCGACGCGGCAAGCGAAACAGGTCCCGGGAGAATCACGAAGTGAAAAAACTCCACGAGACTTGAGCCAAGCAGAGGCGGGTTACATGAGGCACCAGACGGGACACAGACACGCGAAGTACAGGATCCTAGCCTAACCCCATCCACACTTTTAAGACCGTACCGAAGTACCGAACAGAGGCTTTTAATTTTAGGTCTCCATTCCTGGGCTGTTGGATGATCTGCGAGGCACCTCTAAACCCATATACACTGTAATTACGCGACTGCACATTATCCATGTATTGTGGACTGTAAAACCTGATTCTGCTCAAGTAATGAAAGTATTTTTAAAATATCTGCTTTTTCCTGAATATAGATTGATGGAAAAAAACCCATTACTCTTTAATTTACGGCATCTGAATTATTCTCGGTAAGGAATCATAAAGAAAGAAGTAATCAAGAAACCATAAAGATTCCAGCAATGCTCTATTCTTCAGGTCTGCCATTTTCTGAAATGTAATTCTTAGAACAGAGTTTAGAGGGGTTGGAACTCACTGAAAGCTGGCAAAGAACTTTTCCCTGTGAGCGGTTCTTGTAATGTAAAATACAAGGACCAAACCCGTATAAAATCAGGCAGAGATGCAGTTCCAGGATCGATGCTCGATAAAAAAGATAGGCGATTATTGGAACATTGGGAATCATGCAACATTTTGTATTGGACGAATAAAAGGTCTAACATGGAGCGCAGTCTCATTTGCACAGGAGAATCAACGACATATCGAACTTTTTATTGTGCCACTTAGCAAGTCGCTCCTATTACTTTGTAACTTAATCATGCGACACTGTATATAAATGCTGAATGTAAGCTCATTACATTCACAGCCGTAGAAAGCGGCACTTGTTGCTTCCTTGAAGTGAAACAGCCCATAAAGTAAGGCAGCATAACCGCGAATACAATCTCTGCCTATAAGACGGAGGAACTATTAGTATTTATACTTTTATTGTTTGAGGGCTTGAAAAGATAGTTTTGTTGCAAAACGATCGTTCAATCAGCTCGAGCTGGAAACTTCGCGAAAGTTTACAGTAAACGGCCCTTTTGAGGCGAGGAAAACAGTGAAATCCTTACGATCGTATCAGGAGTCTAATAATTTTCTCTTACAAATACATAAATGCAGCACTAGATCAAGAATGCGATAGACAAATCTAATCTGACTGCAGTCTTTGGGTAACAGCATCCGAAAGAGTAACAAACACAAAGTTTAAGCCAAAACTTTTGAAAATTACCGTTCTTTTTATTGAATTATATATAAGACAATGAAAGGGAAACTGAATGAGACGGATATTAACGAAGAATTTCGTTTGGCTACAAGTTTTCATGCAAGCAAAGTTCCTCAACTTTCGATTCGTCCCACTCCATTACCAACCCTCGTCCCTCAGTGACTCCAACTCCTCAACCTCCGTTTCCTCCGCAGCCGCCAACTACCACCCCCTGCCCCCTGATTCTCCACCGTCTCCTCCTCCTCCTCCTTCATCGGCGTCTACTCTACCCCACTTTC
Source organism: Synergus coniferae (assembly GCA_032164275.1). Lineage (NCBI taxonomy): Eukaryota > Metazoa > Arthropoda > Insecta > Hymenoptera > Cynipidae > Synergus > Synergus coniferae. The sequence continues at coordinate 1,189,729 of JAUEJJ010000004.1, forward strand.
ATGTCTTCTCGACTATATTCCTGGCGTTTTGCGCTGCAAGGTCAACAAACTTCTCCCTCGATAAAAAACAAACCAAGACCAAGACTGTTTGAAATTGTTCTAACGGTGGTGAACACACCGCCCCCACTCGGGGGTGGAGAGCTTTCTAAAAGAGTCCAAATCCGCATGTTTATTCGACGCACATTTCACACTTTCTTATTTCCCCTTCTTACGGAAAGACACCAATAAACTGAAGTTAGGTTCTAACATCCCTGCATGTCGATCGAAAATTCATCCCCGTCGCAACAAGGCAATCTATGCAAATTCCTAAACGAATTTCTACCCTGAGGGCACATGAATTTAATGCAATTCAATTAGAATTAGCTCTTATCGCTGTGGACTAGAATTTGAGGCCCTCACGCTCTTAATTAGGGAAGTTTGAACAGCGGAAGATCTATAAGTTTTTAAGCTGTATTCTCGCGAGTAGCTCACCTTTATAAATGCATTTTGAAGCTCTTTCTTATAAAAACTGGATACATTTGCCTTCGCTCTAATGCATTTCCGTTCACCATCACGCTACGAAATTCTATTCCCATCCACTTTCATACACCAATCCATCCTCCAGCCATTCCTCACTTCCTTCTTTATATCCAACATAATCCACTATGATCGAACCAAATTCACTTTATTTCCCTCAGCTTACTCCCACATACTCCCATTCTTTTCCGCGGTGGCTCGTAAAAAGAAGGCATTACTACATTTTCGAATTCGATCCCAATTGGATTACATGAAAATGTGGATTCTTGAATTCATGTTTAATATTCTTTCAAACATTTGTCATTTCCAAAATGGTGCCATCTGAAAAACTTCACGTGGAATTCCACGAGGGATTCAACGTGAAACCAGTGCTCTCAGATCCAGCTAGAAATTTACCCCATCCACATCTACTATTTTATCGAAAAAAAAAAGTAATTTATTGAATATAATATGGGAAAATTTTCTTATATATAAGAAAATACTTTAAAAGATTAATAATTTTAAAATTTTGCTAAATTTTATTTGATTAATTGTTTTTTTTTTTTTTTCGAAAAAATATTGGATGTGTAATGCCTTCTAGCTCGATCTGACAATGAGAGCACTGCGTGAAACTCCATGTGGTTGTGTAAATTAGAGGATATTAAAATTGCAAGTCTTGCTTTTTAATGTTCATACAGTTGTCGGTCAAATGCGACTAATTGTCGCATTCCTACCAAATTCCTACTTCAAATCCTATGTACTTAAAATACAACGAGAAATGCAACATTTGATGCACCGGCCTATCCATATTCGTCACATCTCTATGTCTCTGATAAACGTGGTTTCTTGACTAGTCATGTCCCTCTCCCTCGTTTCTTCAGTACAAGAATTCTCTTCCATGGCATCCCTTACCCTCCGCCGTTCAATTTTACGAGAAGAGCGCGTGCGCGGGTGCGTGAAGACGAAGATGCTTGTATACGTGAGCTTAACTTAACTGCTTAAGAATTACATAGCTAGTGAGAAGTTGTGGTTCCTTGCCCTCTCTGGCGTATTTATATCTAAAGTGTAGCGAACTAATGCATTGCGGTACTCTTATTTGCAGGAGTGTCATCTTGGTCATTATTATTAGAACACTTTTTAAACTTAGCTGTGAAATTGTATTAACTTTTGAACTCATTCAGCACTTTGCTTCCTCATACAGAGAGCATCAGTAATTAGTCAAATGTATTAATATACTTGGTCATGCACAGAAAAAAAAGGTATGGTTGAGCCAAACATTTGCTGCAGCCAAAGTTTAGTCAGCGCAACCAGCATAGGGATATGGGTGTTCCATAACATGTCCTGACTGGAAATCCCACTTTCGGAACTATGACATCCCTAGCGAAAGCTTCGGATTGTCCGAACCAATCCAAAATTTTCGGAATCATTTCGGAATTTGTATCCGAACCAAACAGTTTCATTCCGATCTAATCCGAAGGAAGTTTTCAATCTGAATTCATCCGAATTTTTCGGAATCATTTGAGTTGATTGGCCGGATTGACCGGATTCGAATTGAAAGTTCGGATTAATCTGATTAATTCAAATTGACTGATTTCATTAGGGTTAAAGGTTCGAATTGATTTTGAATAGGCCTCGGTTTGATTCGGATGGAAAACTTTCTTCGGATTAGATCGGAATGAAACTGTTTGGTTCGGAAATTCCGGAATGATTTGGATTGGTTCGAAATGAATTTCAATCCGCAGCTTTGGCTAGGGATGTCCCTAAATTGGTATTTTTCGCAGGGGCAGCTTGTAGGTTCAAAGGTAGAAGTTTACTGTATATAGGGACAAGTTATATGTTCAAATGCACGAAAATTTTGCAAGTCATAGGTTCAAACGTAGATGACAGAGGCAGGTCACAGATTCCTACATCATGGGATTTTATTCAGAGGGAATTTATGACTTTCTGAGGATCCCCCGTAGGGGAAAGTCACAGTTGGAAGAAAATGTATTAAAATGCATCCTACATCTTAGCTCCATTTATGTATGTATATACTTAATTTATCTAATGATGACAACTTGAAACATTTTCTAGAGAGTTTAATTACGAGATTAATTAAAACTAAAAATTCAGTCGGATTTCTCCTGAAAGAATTGGAAGGTCAATATTTTCCCGTTTGTCGAATTCTCCTGGTGATACCCGATAACAACGAATAACTTTAGACCATGAGCGAGTCAGGATCACGAGGATCTGTACAAGGACGAGAGGAAGAGGAGTACGACGTGAATAGGATTCGGGGAGAATAGGCAGGAGCAGAGGTGGAAGGGTTTCCAATGAGCGGCCATTTATCTTCTGGAAAATTCACCGACGTTTTTCTCCAGCACGGTATCGATTTTAGGTTTGGACGATAATGCAGGACTGCAAGCGTCCAACGTTTGCGGCAGTAAAATGTGCTTACGTCTTACACAAGAAGCAACTATATTCATGAAATGTAGCCCCCAATTTTTGGATGCATTGACATGTTAAAATTCAATAAAGATTTTGGATTGTCATTATCTATATTTTTAAAAACAGAAAAAACAATTTCTTTAATTGTAATGATAGATTTTGCAATTCGCATCATTTTCCGACAACAAACGCACGATCATCAATTTTATGTTTATCCCTCCCATAAAAAGGCGCATAAATCCCTTAAACGATCGACGGACCGCGCGCCGGTGGACCTTCACAATTATTCAAATCCAATATGACTTAAAGTTCCGCCAGTTTGTGAACTTTGTTGAGGTAAAGTTATGTGTACTAAACTTGCTTTTGCGTAGGTCACTATAATACAGGTTAATACATATATGTATCATAGAATATGAAGTGCACAACTTCCGGCTGTTTGATTTTAATCCTTTTGTGTGACATTAATCAAGTACAAGATTCAAATACTGACATCTTTATTTCTTTTAATATATACTTAGTGGAAGGATTTACAATTATTCATCAGAATTAATTCACCAACCCACGGATAAACGTTTTGATAAAGAAGAAACTGGGATCTGGATCTTGATATCAGTTTTCTAAGTGATCCAGTATATTCAACACGATCAGTTGGAATATTATTTCTTAAACTTCTATCACCAACGAACGGTGCTCTCATAGACAGGAAGTGTGACTGAAATCTGCCGTTAGATTTGCATTTTGAGCGGCATCCGTGCCGCTAGATTAAGCTTGTAGTGCGTCCTTATCTAGATACGCTTTTTGCATTACTTTGCAATAAATAAGAGAGAAAAGGCAAAGAAATTCAAAGTTGTGCTCAAGCGTTGCAGCACGTGACTGATCAAAGGTTTTGTACTGTCGAACGAATGATGGACAGCAAAGTTCGTGATGATTTTTTTATTGTCACTCAAGAGGACTAAAAAAATTCAATATCTTGAATACCAGTACATAATCCTGCATCATTGTCCTCCTGCGAACTCTCGGTCCCCCATAACAAATGAGTCTGAAAGGATTTTCATTCTATAAGAGTCAGAACATGAAAATTTAAGGAATCACTGAATGCTGATGCACAAAAGTCGAGAGATTGAAATACCACGTGCATTTAGTCAGTGGGCTGGAGCATGGTCACCTCTGAATATCGAGGAATGTGAGACCCACGCCTTCCACCCTGTCTCGTCATCGTTACTGCCGAAAAATGAGAAGAGGGGTGAGAGGGGTGGGAAATGGTTTGAATCAAACCGGTTGCATAGTGAAAATCATCAAATGGGTCCAGCAGCTGCGCATATCATACATATACATCACAACCAGTGCACATGTGTGATGAGGACCAAGCAGCATCCCTGCGTCGAAGATTCTTGGCGGGAAACGAAACGTGTGGGGCCCTAATCAGCCTAACAAGAAGAGTCTAGACCAACCTGACCTGACTCAACGTAACTTAAAGCCTCCTAGCGAAGGAACGATCTGCAACAGCACGTCGGATATCCAGTGTTGAACAACGGGGGCGAGGGTGGTCGTACGCAAAAAGTAGAGGCAGTGGAGACGCGAAATTCCGGAAGTGCGATTACAGGTGCTGCTTTTTTAGGCGAGTGATATTGATTTGGGAGAGGCTTCGTACTCGTGGCACGAGCATACCGTGTGACTCGGAGGTAGTCGTGCCCGTGGCACGATGCAACGGCGCAGCGCGCATCGAGGGGTATGCCGCGGTGGAGCAACTGGGGAATCCCTCTGCTCTCCCTCCCAAAGTCCTATCGCCGCGGCGGCGTTACCTCCCCCACCACGTCCCACATCCGCCGTCCGCTGGCACCACACGTCCCTCCCCCTCTGCCCCGCCGATACCGGCGTCGTCGCCGCGGGATCGGCGGGACGCCCCTCGCCTCCTGTCCCGTCACGACGAGGCATCAAACCCCTACCGCAGGTCCGACGAACATAACTTTTTCACCCTGGCCGCCGCGTACCCTTCCCACATGCCCCCAACCGTTCGGCCGATTCCTCGACCTCCTCCGCCTCCTCTTCTTCTTCTTCTCCTCTGCAGGCACGGCCACCGTCGTCGCTCGTTCCACACAAACCTTCTCCGCTCGTCCTCTCTCTTCTCCCAACTCGCTCTCTTCTCCACATCCACCCAAACCCAATCCAGTTCAGAAATCCCCTCTCTGGTGCATGCCGGCGACGGAAGCGTGGCAACGCTGCGACGTCTCGGTCTTGGCGAGTACTCGGGGCCAGCCGAGTCTACCGAGTTTGTCTACCGGCGCGGGTACCAAAAGAGACCGGAGGATTACAAGTCCGTCGTTGCCGTCGCGGATTGCCCGAACCGGCATGTGAAATCGAGTCACCCTGTGTGTACCGCCCGCAAAAAACGGCCCGCCGCGAGACGCACGCACGCACGTTTGTCCGCTCGCTCGCACGCACGCGGGCCAGCCGCGCCACGCAACGGAATACAATCAGAATTTCAACGTTGACCCCCGAGTTCCGCCGATAACACGCTAAAGCGTTCAAAAGCCGGTGTAAATGGCGCTCTCCGCACAGAATCAGTCGACGTCGTACGTGAACTTGTATTACTCGATTGTCCAGCGCGCAGCGACACGCTACTTTAAGGAATACTACAATTCCGGTGAGTACATCCCCGTCGGCGAAAACACTTTCCGCTCTTCGTTTGGACACAGGACCCTCGACCACGACGTTTGCCCGCTATTGCCACCCGCAGCCCATTCAAACGCCCCCTGCCGTCTGATCCTCCCTCCCGCCCAACCCCCTCCCACCCGGCTTGATTCGTTTTGCAAAACAACCCCAACGAAGCCGGGACGGCTACACGCTGTGCCTCGCTAGCGCGAGACTTTGAATTTTCCCGCCCTCGCCGTACCGCAACTCGCCGCTACCACTTCGGCACCCGTGCGGTGCGATACCAATGGGGTGTGCGGTGCGGTTGTCCGCCCGGCGGTCCGCTGGTGCGGCGCGGCGACTTCTTTGCCACTCTTTTGCAACTTTGCCAGCCTACCAGCCTATCAGCCTATCAACCAGCCTATCTACCTGCCTGCACGCAGCCACTACATGCGTATATGCCAGCTAGATTACGCCTATGTGCCAACGCTCCCTAGACACGTGCCACCACCGTTGTTCTCGTCGTTCTCGTCGTTCTCGTCGTTCTTCTCCTGCACGATTGCAATCGACGCCTGTCTTGTCGCCGGTTCGCGACCTTGGTTCACGCCGTGAATCAAGCACTGCTAACGAGAAGCATTGCTCCGCGAATGTGCAATCATTGGTTCCTGTGATTATTCAGTGCAACAGTGATGGGCCGTAGTTGAGGAAAAAGTGTACCAAAAATTATTGCAATCTTGTCTAGAAACTTTGCAGGCTGGATGGATAATACTAGTGTCTTACTGGTAATCAACGAAAATCTCAATGACAGCTCCCAGAGCCTGGTCCCTACTTTGGAGAACATTTAGAACTGCACAGCAGTGTTGGATTTCAGCGAGAAACACGAGAAATGATTCTCATTTTTTTTAAATCTCATCTCATCTCGCAAGAATGAGCTCCTCGAATGATCGAGAATTTCGATCAATGAACTCATTATCTTTATCAATTTTAGTTTGACAGTTCTGATATGATAGTATATATTTTGATTCCATTTTCAAATGGTAGCAATAAGGAGAATGGATTAATATTCACTTAATTTAATGAGCAAGATTATTTCGATTCGGTTATTGAATTAATTTTTTGAGAATTTAGTTTTATTTCATGTTTTTTCTTCAATTAATTTTAAATTGTATTCATAAACAGTAGAAGATATTCCATTAGATGAATTGGTATTCATTCAATATCAACGTATAATAATTTAATTTAAGAAAGTAAACATGAAAAGATTAAATGCCTTAAATGAACCTGCGTTGAGTCATATTATAGTGCAAAGTTTATTTTTGAATCAGTTTTTGACTTTCGTCAAGTGCATCATTTTGATTTGAGATTTCACTGCTTTTTATGACATTTACGCTGAGAAAAAGATTGAGGAATGAGATGAGATGAGATGAGATGAGTTGATCAAAACAAAATATAATTGAGTTCCTCATACCGTTCTCCAACACTGCACAATAGGGTGTTTCATTTTATCAGGCAACCCGAAGTTCTCTTCAAATCAAAAAACTTGTGTGCCATTTTGTGCCAAAATAACTTTTGGGAGAGGAGAAGCCAATCGGGTAATATTTAGAACAAATCTTATTTATAGATTGCTTCTATAATTTCGTAAATTTTCAAAAAAAGATTTTTTAAAAAATTTGATGAAAGGGATTCAGATTACCGTCAATTCCTTCAGATCTTTGTAAGGAAATGGGGCCTTAAATTTTATAATATTCCAAGATTGACTCTTTTTGGAAAAAATAAAATGATTCGCGTATCAAAATTTCTGTATGAATAGCTGGATTTTTCGGTACAAATATATAGGGGATGGAAAGGGGTTGGATACACGTACCGAAATTTTGGCACAAAGCTTAAATTGGCTACTTCTACCATATGAAATTTTGAACTGTTTTTTCGAAAAATGAGTTCACTATAAAATTACAATTTATCGTGTGGGTATTCAATTTCAAAAATAGGTTTTCTTGAAACACCCTACTGCATACTCTATTTTTATCTCCTGTCTCTGCCTCTTATAAAAAAGTAGTAATCAAAGAAAAAAAAATATAGCACACTTATTTTCTCACCAGTGCACTGAAAAAAAATTTTTGCGGCAAAATATTGTTTTTTTGGCTGAACAAAATTTTTGTTGACTCAACAAAACGTTTTGTTGGTTTAACAAAACTTAATGCTATACCGACAAAAATTTGTTTGAGCCAACAAAAAAATTTGGTTGCAAAAATACCAACAAAATTATTTTGTTGTCCGGACCAAACCTTTTTCTCAGTGTGACGGCAAAAAGTTTCATGAAGTAAATAAACCGACTGGGGAATTTCCCTCTGAATATAATACGTAATATATTATAATATAAAAGTGAACAAAATGAAATGAAATCTGGTGCATTCGTTTGGATTCAAATAATCATTCATGTAAATGTTGAAAATTTTAACAATTCGTACTTTTAGTAACTAAATTTTCCATTGAGATACGAGAACTACCTATTACGATAATTAAATGTTTAATATACTTCAACATTCAACAAATTATAAATAAATGCCTCTTAATTGATCGGAAAACCCCAAAAGTGTGAAATCAATCGCGAAATTGACATCCTGTTAATTGGAATTGTTCAATTTGTCGTCTTTCCCATTTAAAATCATATATACACTTAATGTTTATAATTGTCTGATTCTGAACCGGTCAATGTTAAAATGATTAAAATTTCATTCACTTTTCGGTGGGTCAGAAGTCAAGTTATTAAATGTCTTGCATTTATCTTAAATTCCTATTGATTACCTTATTCTCATTCGTAACGTTACATAAATAGTCTTCAACGAACCTTCGAAGTGATGATTTAATTCCTTTGATACAAAAATGTAAAAACGAAAACTAAATGCTTTTTTTCTGTCTAATTTTTCAATGAAACTCGAGTTACAAAAAATGTGATTTTCTACAATCTCCAATTTACTATGTCAGAAAGTTAAAATTCTATCAAGTGTTGAGCATGAAAGTTAAATGCAAGTTTCACATAAGAACACCCGAAGTGATGCGCTACGTTAAATTGGATGTATGCGTACGCGTGCAAAATTATTTTCGTAGAAGGGTCTTTGTGCGCGAAAAAAGAAATCCATGACAAATATTCCCAAGTCACTGCACTACTAACGCAGGAAGACACTTGTAATTTCGAAAGCTGTTTATTTTCGTAAATATGAACTCAGGATTCTACGTTAAAGTTACGTTACCCTCCCTTATTCGTAAATCAATTATAATAAAATTACAAAAACATAGAGTTGCAGAAGTTAAAACTTTTTAAGCTTGAGAGTCGTTCTGTCTGTTATTCCCTAAATTTTTCATTGAATTCAGACTAAAAACTTCTGAAATTGTGGATCTTAATGATTCGGAGATGGCACACCTCCAAATTATTTTGAAAAAAGAAGTTAGGGAGGTGCCTAGTTCATGATACGTTTCTCATTCAGGGCCAAAAGATGCAGTTACTTTTTAGGACACTTTTTTTTAAATATAGTAATAATTATTATTTATTTTTAGAGCATGTATGTAGTTTGAAAAAATGTGAATATTTGTTATTTTAGATAGTTAATGAGAGTAATGATGGACTTTGATTAGTACTGAAGATTGTTTACGGATCGTTGGTGATTGAAGAGTTTTCCTTTTTTTCCATTCAAAGTATCAGATACGCTAAGATGTAAATGCGTGCAATAATGTTGGCAGTGGTCGGATAGTAGACGGTCTTCAAGCAATCAAGCGACTTACGCGCGTCGTGGTGAGCACTTCAAAGTGACTGTAAGCTAAGAATAGAAATAGAGTACAATGACCAAGCTCCATCGTCTTGAAAATTCCCTTTACTGCCATGCTTTACTGTGATATTGTTTTCTTTATTTCTAATTAGCGAAAAAGAAAATTTTTTATTCTCCCGCGCAAAGAGTCTCCCAACTATAAAAATGCACTGTAAACAAATTTCCGGAAATTTCCCTACAATTTCTTAGGGAGTATTCCACATTTTTTTTTGTGAAAATGGTTTTCACCAACATTTAGAGAATTACCCTACAATTTTTTAGGGAATTTTCCTAAATCTCTTGAAAATTTTTTGGAAAAGTTATTGAATATTACCTAAATCTTTGTGAATTAAAAAATGCCTACTAAATGTTGAGAATTGTCCCAAAAAATGTTTTATTCTCCGTGTAAGTTAGCAAGAGTCTAAAAGTTTCGGAATTTTCAGTTATTATCTATATTAATCCCAACAATTTTAGGGAATTTTCCCGAAAAAATTGTTTACAGTGTATTTGAAGAAAAGAAAAAATTCTTCCATATTTAAAAAAAAAATTGCTTCGTGTTTTATTTTTCGTAAATTATGACAGTAAACATAAATAGGTTCATAGCTTCTAGCTTATAATTGATTATAATTGAAGCTGTAAAATAAATAATAAACGTCCGCAGGAAATTCTATTAATATATAAGTTTGTGAGAAATTTAAGGGGACCGACCGTGGTAAAAATCCGAGCGTTTTAAAATAGTCATAACTCGTTCGTCTGCATTTGAAAAAAAAACTACTTTTGAAAAGTTGTTTTTCTCGAAGTAACTAAATAATTTTGATAAAATTTAATGGCAGCCTGGAAGTTAGTAATCAGCTTTAGTCTAAATAGCGAAAAAAGCGCGCATTAAAAATTGCAGGCCGTATTGAATGGGTCAGACAATTAGAGTGAACCCGGCCTTGAGAAGTGCGTCATTAATTTTTTCCGAATTAAGGATGACGATTCGTAATAATCATAATGATTCCTCTCAAGTAATAATTGCATGTGTTATTCCCGTATCAAAAAAGGGGAACGACGTGGGAAAGAAAAGGGACCAGAGAAATGCAAGAAGTGAAAAAAGTTGTTATGAGCGCAGCACCGCGCCGGACGTCGATTGGATTTGGATCTTGATTCGTGTGTTACATTCAGGTAGCCACTTGTTTTTAGGCTGAGGCAGGTGACATTGAATGACTAGAATTTAACCTACGCAACCGGTCGAAGCGGAAAAAAAAACAATAAAAAAATATTGCGCGCTACAATAGACATTCTTATTCGCAACTCAAGGTCCACTCTGTTAAGATCACAATTAATTCCAATGGTTTTGCTTATATTCACTTTCCTTGAGTGTATAAGGAATTTGAATTTAATATTTTGGAAGAATTCAAATTTACTTCTGAATTCTGATAGCGAATTCCAATTTTCATACAATCGGAAACGGTTAGCGTTTCCCGCGCAATACATTGGAATGAAATTTTAGACGTCTCTTCGGACGATTTTTTTTCCATTTTACAGTTTATAATGTCCTAAAAATACAACCAAAACCCGTTTCTTTTTTATTTGCTAATCGCGAAAAAGTTATTTTTTTCTAAAAAATGGTTCTTTTTGCGACAGGTTTTAAGTTTTAACTGGCCTGAAACTTCAGTCCAATGCGCAGTGGATAATGTGGATATATTTATAGCATCTAATTAATTATTTATAGATTAGCCTTTTAATTCAGTCAATCAGATACAAACTTTTGGATCTGTTAATTGAGAAATAAATATTATATTTGCACGCTACTGAATGACATTTGGTCTGGCAGACGGTTCGTGAAATAAATTCTGTTCTGCGATCCTTTATCGACGAATTCGGGCTAGTGCCAGCAGAGTTGTCTTCACTTTGCACTCTCTCATATCTATAGAGATAAGAAGATCCGCAATGAGAAATTTTTTTTACGTACTTGGGTAAAAAGAATGGATTTCCTTTGCAATTATGTTACAAATAAAAAGCAATACCACAAAAAGTGGTCAGTGAGTCAAAGTTGATAAGTGTGCCAAAAATTATCTTTTCCATGTTATGGATCAGCATTGGTTCTGTAACATAATTAGAATCCTCTTAAAATCGGATTCAGTCGGATAGAAATCTTGTTTTAATCTTGGATTAGGTCGGGTTCATTCGCATAGGAATTTTTAGCTCGTCTTCGGATTCAAAATAGAATTTTTTCTATCCAAAACTTTCGCCAAGGAATGAAAAAAGACAAATGTTTTCGCATACAAGATTTTTTTAAAAATGTCATCATCATTCCTGCAGTTTTTTTTTTGCGAAGGGCATATTTCACATGCACGTGTTGAGTCATGTATAGCCGACTATATGTGCGATATATGTTATCTTCATGCGATATTGTATTTCTACGATACGATAGTGGCATATTTCTTTTGCAGTACAGCATCCGCAAAAAAAATAAAACGTTCGAACTTCATTCATATATTCAATTTTAATTTTAATTTTAATTTTAAACGCGTAAATTTTGAATTCTTGCAAATAAACATAGTTCTGTTTCTTTCGAAGTGATTCGCAACCGCAAATCATGCTGTCATTGTCAATCTGAAAATTACGTTTGTATAATGCTTTTAATAATTAAAAAATCATAAATTACTTTGGATGCTGTGAATTCGGATTGCATTACTCAATTGAGTAATTAATTTTTTGATTAAAAAAGAGTGTCGAATCCGTTCGTGATAAAGTTGAGAAAATCGCATTCACCTTGTGGCTGTTGCAGTAGGTGCTCAAAGCCAAAGCCATGGGTCCAGAGGGTCTCTCGATTCGTCGAAAAACAGGTTTCTTTGCTTCGACGCGCCACGAAACCCGCATCGAATGTAGGTACAGCCTCTGACAAAAATATTCTATCAGACAGAGTGTCCCAGCGACCGACGATAAATTACTCCCTTCGATCTTCGCTTTTCTGCGTATTTTTTTATCGCTTCGATGAACAATCCGTTTCCATGAAGGTGTATAGTTGGCAAAAAGCAGATACTTCTACAGATAAACGGACGCTCCATCTATGAAGGGTAGATCCGAGGATAAGATCCTATCTGTGCGTTGAAGGTGTAAATGCTGTAAATGACGCCGAGGGTGATAAAACAGAAGTAATGAAACCGTAATTTCGTTAAATGCATGCTGCCGTAAAAAATATGAGTTTATTACACCAATCTGAATTTAAAAATAAATTTTTTAACGGCCCCGATTGTTTGTTGTAGAAAAATATGTGCATCCAAGCGCAGCATTGTAAAAAAGAGTCAAGGAAAGCGTCAAAGATTTTAATACATGCTCTGGATGAGTGCCTTGTCATTTTTCTAGCTCAATGCTCTCTTATAATCATTTTACACTAGAAGCAAAGGGTAAGACAGCAGCAGCAGTTAAAAGAACTATAACTTATGATTACGTTATCGTAATGATATGTTATGAAGTATATATGTAAGTTGGACTCGTTCTGATGATTCTTTTTCCAGTTCCCACTTACTTTTATGGAAGAAGAAATAAATTTTCGGTCATTTTTATACGTTTAGGCTATGTTCATTCAAACAATATATAATTTTTGTTTACTAAGAGATAAACAGATTTTGAATCTTGATGAAATAACATCTTTTCTTTACATTGCTGACGTATTAAACCGTAATACAACATTGCACAATAACAATAAAGATAATGTAGGGGCGAGAAAATGTCAATTGCAAAAACACAATTGCAAAGTAATGTAAGAAAGTGAAGAAAGTAGTTTAAATTCTCTGTATAAATAAATCGCAGTTTTTCAGCGAGTCCATCTAGGTCGATTTGATTGACAATAAATTTACATTGCATAGATTTTACGATCAGATTACTCTTCACACTTACAATTAGAAGATAAACAAAAAATGGTTCATTACTTAGAAATAAAAGAACGTGTTTAAATAAAAATTCTGCGTCACTTAGACACCAGGAAATTTATTACCTTTATTATTCAAGCTTCTTTTCCCTCGATCAAAAAACCAAAACAAAATCATAATTCTATTTCCTTAAAAAAATTTCATATTTAGCTATATTTTGATTTCATTATAGGATGTGGTCCATATAAAAAGTCACAAAGTCACCCTCGTGAGGAAAAAAGAAAGATAAGCCTAAATTCTAGCCGTCATGGCTAATTTCTAATTTGATGTCTTATCTTTTTGCATTTCTCATATAAATCCTCTAGAACTTTATTTATCAAGAAAAATAAAAGTCATTCAACAGTTCAAAAAACTCTAAAATGAGACCATAACAAAAACACTGGAGTTCTTGACACTTTCGCTTAATTGTTTAAAACCCGTTAAAAGTTTGAAAACCATTTTCTGAAATAATAAATATTGGGAAGACGGTATAGGAAATTGGAGGAAAGTTGGTAAATTTAATTTCACGACGAACGTGAATGGTTCTTGCGGGCTCGCCCGTTTAAACCTATAGCAACTACGGAAAGGAAAATCTTTAAAAATACCGTTCGACGAAAAAGCTGCGCCTGCGCAGGAGTCATTGCGTGTCTGTCCCTGCTGCGCTTGAGCCGCCAAAACAAATCGTAAAGACGTCTTCCCGTTCCGAGCAGCATTTCCTGAAAAATCAACGTAAAAAAGAGGCAACGAGAATCCCGGCCAGTAACCGAGACCCCCGTCAACTTCCTTACGATGGCGCGAGAATCCTTCTATATTTCTTTCGTGTACATCAGCTACAAAGTATCTTGCATTAGCGACCCTACTCAATTTCTAACATCAAACTTTGCTAATCAGAACTACGAATCACTTGAAAAGAAAAATTGCGTCCCTATTGACGTTCGACAACAGGAAACAAAATTTTTTTAGAGACGTACGTAAGATATTCGACAATGGAAAAACTGAAAAGTACATAAATCGATTCTGTCAAGATACCAATTTCCGTGAAAGTTTCTGCTGATCTAATTATGAAGCGAAGGATTCAAGTTCATAACTCATTCTTATCGAATAACTTGGCGATATCATTTTAAATGATATTGGAACTATGCATATAAATTTCCCAACTTAATTATTTGCAGGAAAAGAAGCCGATAGTTCTGATATATTTCAGTGTCATTGTACCAAAGAATAAACATTGCAAATTAAGTGCTTCTAGCTTCAAACAAGTTTCTCGACAAAAAATAATTGATGCAATTTTATTAATGCCAATAACTATCCTAGCGAAACTTTCTGAATCATCTCGGAATCTAGGCTAGGGTAGAATATAATAATCATTTTTCTCATGGTTTATTTATACTACATATATTTATTTAGTACATTTATTTATACTACGATCATTAACAACTATTGTATCCCGGACAAAGGGAAAACTTTTCCGTCGACTTTTCCGCATTGGGATTCGAATCCGCGACGGAGCTAAAAAACTGCCGTGCTGGAAATTAACCCTGCACCTTAGCACCGAGCCATGTTGTCTCATATCCTTATTTTTAATCATTTAGAGCATTCATCTTACCAAAATCTTAAAAATTGGTCTTTTATCCTTACTTTAATCTGTAAATAATTATGCGAGTGTTTTTTTAATTCAACAATTCGTGGGGGTCCAAAAATAAACCTTGACTTTCTTTTCTTCATACAAGATAAACCACTACGCGTGCTTCGCATTCATTCTTAGTGAATACAAAACAAGGCAAGGTCAAACTTCTGATAAACTTCTCTGGCATTTAATGTACTTGTCCGGCGTTTTGAGATTTAAGAGCCCAATAATATTATTTTTATTTCCATTCGAGATTTTCGTGAATTAAATTAATAAACAGAAATCTAGCATGAAAATAAAGAAAAATATCGATTGAACTCAAAATGTCTCTATATGATGACAATAAATAATGATCTAAGGGACATGATTGATTTATGCCGCACTTTCCTTCAAATAATTTGGTTAAGTTTCAATTCACCGTCATAGGGCGACCTGTAACTTTCTACCGTCTTTCCACTTGCATTTTTTTATTATCCTGACAGCTACTACTTTGCTGGTAAATCTTTTTAGCTACTAAAATCCATCTACTTTCGCCGACAGTATCACAGATTACATATTGTACGCTGTTCATACACATATGTCTCGCCCCTCTGTATAAAGAGTTTCCTAAGAGGTCAAGTCGAACATACGTGCAGAAAGGAATATAACTCTTAAATTCGTAAGTTCATTAGTTTATCTTATCAGAGAAGCTAACGCCTTCTTTACAACTGATCTCACAGTCTCTCAAAATCATAACCACTCGTTATTCTTCACTCGTTATTCTAAAAAATGTCTCTTCTTTAAAAAATGCATCAAATTTCAAAAATGCATAAAAAATAAAAATTTTATTTACATATATTCGATTATTATAATGATTATTATAATAATTATTATTATACCACCAATTTTAGTTAAAGATTCTAAGACGGAAAATAATGTTTACATGACTGTTTCATTATTTGCAGAAAAAACGTCAAATTCGTATTACAAACAAGAATTGAATTAACAGCCATTCGCGATTCTTACGCAGCTCTTCACTCAATGCAAATTAGTCGTTACTTTTTTATTAAAAAATTCCAAAAACCGGTTATTCATTTTGGTGCAGCAGAAAACTTTTTACATATTACTGACAATGCGGATGACGGCACGAAACTAAAGTGACGCATTTCACAGAAACTAGACCGGTTGTCAGATTGCTATTTGTCTTTAATTTATTCGCAACTTAAGTGTTATTTATAGCAACTTATAGCAGAGTAAATATTCTCATTCGGCAATGTCTTGTAACAATATAGTTTCAAGGAAAGAGACGATTTAGATGGCTATAAAGTCACAACATTGGATATAAAATGAAATATAGTACGAATATACTTTCTCTATCAGTAACTCCTGATGCATTTATTCCATTAGCATATCTATTTTCAATCGGTCTTTCATTTTTTTCATTTTTCGCGGTGAGGCAGCTTTTTCGCTATTTTTTTCATGCAATCTCGCTTTCATTAACATTTAGGGAATGGTTGCATCTTCTGTCTATAAGAGAGAGAGAGTTATTCAAAGCAGGAAAATAGTATAATTTTAAATAACCAGATGATTTATTTACATTAAGAACTTTGCCCCGATGGTTAAATTTATTCCCAGCTACATCTTTGAATTAAATACGAGGGAAGAAAGAGCCTATAAGTATATCTTGTGTTTCTAAAATTGTGTCAATGATCCTGAAATAGTCTTCTTGTTCAAATGAACTGTAATTCAGTTTAAAAAGAGTCTACGAAAGTGTCGTTCACAAGAAAAACAGCTTAAAAACTCTGCTGAGCGTAGCTGCGCGAAAGAGACGCGCCTCGCGTTTCTTCAGCATCGTTCAGTTCCGCTCTGTCCGTCGACGTTAAAAATAACGACGGGGGAACGTAAAGCTGAAAAAAGCGCTAGACGCAGTTAGTCCTGAAGTCGGGTCTTCCTCCTTGACTTCTGACACTTATCCAGAGTGCTTGTCGTCGTTGTAACGCGCGCTGTAACTTGTAACATGATACCATCATTTTTCAGCACCGTATTTGGTTACCCTCATCAAAAAATAATACATTTTATCCAAAAGAGGGACACTTGGAACCTAATTTCAAATCAGTCTGGTACACGCAAATATTATTTTTGAAATCCTGGGACAATTCAATAAATTTCAGTATTTTTATTTTGCGATTTACTTATCCCAATCTCTACAAGAAATCGAGAAATTACGAGATGTAAATGAGTATATCAAGTAGAAAGCTGATCCTGCCTGATTGACATTATAGGACAGGTTTCGATTAAAAAGAGTGAACTCGGGTGGAAGAATTATTTAGTTCGGTGCTCCAGGCGTGGATTATAATCTCGAAGAAAAAACTCCCAAAAAAATTACTGTCAACTACCATAGCTTCTCCAATTCGTCTTATTTTATTGAAATTGTGCTAATATCACGATCCAAGGTTTCTTTATAAACTTCAACCGAAATCGAGCGCGTCTATAAAAAAAGTTCTACGACAACAACCAACCATTATTGCTGAATTAGTTCATTCACCTCAATATTGATGTTTGAAGCTTGCAAAGAAATCTTAAAGTCGTGGAAATAATTCTGAAAGTTCAACCGCAAACTGCTACTTTCCTTTTAAAATTGCGCGCGGACTTTATCGCTTAATACTTTACCCTAAGTGGTGCCATTATTCAATCCGGTCAAGTTCAAGAGCTCTTCTGATAGAAGTCAATGTTAAGCGGACCAAAGATGAGAATTTTCCTTTACCCAACTTGAGGGAAGAGAAAGAGAGTTTAAACAACTAAAGTAGGAAACCATCTCGAACAATCTTAAATGTCTAAATACGGATCTTTCTTCACCGATCATTTCAATGGACTTCACCCAATCCCCCCAAGGTCGAATAAATCATCTCTTTTGTTCTCTTTTGTCCTCGCAAGAAAGTATTATAGTTCCAATCCCGAGATATCGTCTAGATGATCGAAAGTCGTGTGGCAACTGGCAACTAAAAGTTCAACCTTATCTGGCTTGAGATATCGGTGATCAAAGTTGAAGGCTTTCCAGAACGTATGGGCAGTTTAAGGTAGTGGTCACTGATCTGCAAGGTCCCCTTTCCTCTCGAATACACGACTCCCCCCACAAACCAGAACTGACGACCTCTCCTCTCAACTTTGCCGCACCAATTGATCGGTTAATGCTTGTCAAAAGTTCGGTTAATGAACATCAATAACTCGTGTATTTCAATACCCGTGAACTCAGAGAGCGAAACCTTTTAAAAACAATCAAATCATTAATTCAGAAATTTCAACATTTTCGTTATAAAACTTCCATCGTGCGATAGAGTAAACACATTTTCAGAGTAACCAGTGCTTTGCGAATACGTAATGCAAGTTACTCAATCGTTAACAGTAAAGTGGAAAGAGTACATCGATCACTATTGTAGTTTTGTACTAAGTCAGCTCACTTGTGCGAATCATCAATCGCCATCCTTCAAATCACGTATTTCTTTACAGCAACTGATTGCTAACTTGAAGCAAACTTTCCAACGTCTCAAGCGTCACACTCAGAAGACATTTGTGAAAATTGAGCTCCAATGATTGACAAAATACTTATGCAAGTAGAACAACACCTATAACTAAAGTGACGAAATTTTGGTACCAATTTGGAAAAGTTTGACCCAACCTTGGGCCTTTGGACCTTTGTAAGAGTGCAAAACGTTTCTAAGCAGATCCCAGACTTTCCCAAGATCTGAAGATCATCCCCTCCCTTGCAAGTTCCTATTGAGTGTGAATTCTAACAACCCCAGCTTTCAAATAACGTCTGTAGTTTCCTCAAAAATGCCAAGTTGCTTTGGAGACTGTTGGTTGCAGTAGGTCGGTTATAGTTTCTGCAACTGTGCTCTTTTTGACATTGGTGAAGGATTTGACAGTGTGATGTTTTTCCGCAGGCTAGGTCAATTGGGGCGGGCGGGGGTAGCTAGAGATAGTAGTGGAAGAAGACGAGAGGGAGAGGGAGCTACGGATGAGGGGGACTTCTCGCGAAGATGGCTATAAACTTCTCCGCCTCGTTCGCGGCTTGCCTCGCGGCCGGGCTCAAGGTGCCTCGACAAATCATGTACTGCATCTCACAGGGTAAGCCCATATCATACCGTATCATACAGCGGGAAACTCGAATTTCCCCCTCAAATTTCCAAGGACTCGTCATTTCCCTTTTAAGTCATGTGTTCTCTCTGTCCTTCGTTTTTGGTATGGGATTTCCCTAAAGACTAAATAAATCATCCTAAAGTCAAAAAGTCGGACTGTAAATATACAGACTTACATTGCATGGAAATGGGCATCCTCGTCACTGAAAAATTATATAAATGAATACGCCGTCTCAAATAAATCTTATTCTACCTTAATGCCATTCAAAACCACACATTCTGAGATCGCTTACTCTGCGATTATCTCGTGAAATAGCAATGCCTTAATTAGAGAGAAAGCACTCTACGCATTTTCTTCAACTGGAGCTCAACAAACAGAACAAAAAGAAGCACTTATTAGATATGCGAGGCGATCGAATATTAAAGAAAATTATTTTTCATTTTCATTTTTCTACTTTTCTATGATTTGAGATTTATTTGGGACTCCACTGTACCTGAAAGTCATATGTCTCCCTACATTTGAGAGTTCTACATTGTCGCTTTTTGAGAATGACAATCTAGTTTATTCCCTTATGGATTTAGACATATGCTTTTGGTATGATATTCAGATATAATTTGATTCTATTTTGTACTTGTTGTTTCTTCCCATATTCGTTTCTATAATTGTGTGTTGTACACCCCTCCATGATCTTTCTCCAATGCTAAACGTCAGCTAACGTTTGCTGTTTCATCTTGTGATTGCAGATACTGGCGCGCCATACGTGTTGTACAAGGACAATATGGAGAGACCCCAAGGCCAGTGGGGCCCTGGGCCGGGATCTCTCCAGGACGGTGGACTGTATGCTCAGCAGCAGCCTCAACAACAGGGCTCCTCTTCGTCCGGTAGTCCACAGCAACCCTGCGGTCCTCCAGTCGAAGGGGAGAGTGGACCACCGCCCTCACTTGCCTCGCCTGTTCCCTCGCCGTATCCTTCGGCCCCCCCGGAGCCTCAGACTCTCACGCCATCCGACGATGACATTCAGTCCAGTCAACAAAATTCTCAACAACAGCAACAACAGGCACAGCAACAGGTCCAGCAGCAGCAGCAACAGCAGCAACAGCAAGTTCAGCAGCAGCAACAACAGCAGCAACAGCAACAACAGCAGCAGGCGCAACCCCAAGATCACTCACCTCAACAGCAACTGACGCCACACGAAGTCGATCGTGCAGACTGTTTCCCGGGGTCCGGAGAACTGCAGCAATATCCTCAGCACTACTTCAAAGAAGCGAGACCTCATCCCTCACCATCTGTGCCACCTCACATGCTCACACCTGGTGGCTTCTCTGCCTTGCACTATCTGAAACAGCCTGGAGTTATGCTCACGTCTCTCGGCCAAGGAGATGGAGGGCCTGGTCTCGATCCTCATCAATACGCGAGTCCGGGGGCGCCAAATATGGCGACCGGGTTACCCGACATCGTCCAGCAAAACGGAAAGTCTGGGAAGGGTTCCAATAGTGATCTTCGATTATTCAAGTGTTTGACCTGTGGAAAAGACTTCAAGCAAAAGTCGACTTTACTTCAGCACGAGAGAATCCACACGGACAGTCGACCGTACGGATGTCCGGAGTGCGGGAAGCGGTTTCGTCAACAGTCACATCTCACTCAACATCTGCGCATTCACGCTAACGAGAAGCCGTACGCGTGTGCATACTGCGAGCGCACTTTTCGGCAACGTGCCATCCTCAACCAGCATCTGCGCATCCACTCGGGTGAGAAGCCATACCAATGTCCGGAGTGCGGAAAACACTTCCGTCAGAAGGCGATCCTGAATCAGCACGTCCGCACACACCAAGGCGAGCATTTCTCTCTGCCTCCCAGACTCCCAGAGGGCGTCCACCACAACCACACTGACCCACCCACAGCTTCTTACTGCTCTGGCAGCAACCAAATTGCTAATATACATAGATTCACTGATCACTCCTCTAGATCCACTCTTCCTCTTTGAGCCTGTCTAAGCAATTCATGACCCATCGCTCCTGTAAGCTCAAACATTCATCAAGAGGAGAAATCCGTAGTAAGGGCAGACTAAGGGTAAGAATGGTTGAGCTGGACGCGGGGGCGCTGGTGAGCTGTGAGACAGAGGAGCCTCCCTCCATTTCTGTTCCGCACCTTTACCCGATTCTTCTGCTCTTTCCTTTATCTGATCTTCTGCTCTCTTCAACAGTTCATGCTGAGAGAGAGCTTGACCAACCCTGTCACACCAATCCTCAAGCCGGCATATTAACAGACCCAGTAGACCTCTCTGCTCTCCTAACACATTTCCCTGCATCAAGGTGGAGGAGGTGGACCTCGGCCCATCGTAAAACAATCACGAATAGGTTTTCTCGTTTTTTAATTTCAATTCCTGTTTTTCATAGTTGTTTTCCGCGTAAAGTCTACATCGTGTCTGTCTTACGCGCCGGAGTCTCGGTTTCTTGATAGGATATCTTCAAAACGAGTGATCGTAAGAAAGGAACAGGATGAAAGTTTTTTCTTTACAAGTCAACTTTTTGGGAACGCGGGTCAGCATTAAAAATAACATGAGCCACACTTCTGTTTTTTTCGAAACGATACTCGGATAAATATATGCCACTAAAAGTAATAATGAATTCAGCAAACTAATATGATCTCGAAAACTTGTCATCCCTCGATTACTTAAATTTGTCCTTATCATTGCAGACGTAAGTCCACATCTGATCTTCAAGAACGGAATGACACCGACGCTCTGGCCTCAGGACGTGCCCTTTCCTCCCGAAGAGGGCAAAGAGGAAGTGGCATCTACCTTCGGAGACACGGATACGCAGTCGGGGGCATTTAGTCCAGCACCTGATGCGAATTCGACACAATACCCTGCTTATTTCAAGGATCCGAAAGGTGGCAATCACACAGTTTTCGGTACTGGTGGAGCTGGGAGTTTTGGTGCTCTTCAATATATCAAGCAGCAAGGTGGGGGCAAGGGATGTTTACCTGATGTGATACAGCACGGTCGATCAGCAGGAATGCCACTTTACGTGCGTTGTCCTATTTGTCAAAAAGAATTCAAGCAAAAATCCACTCTCCTCCAACATGGCTGTATACACATAGAGTCGAGACCCTATCCCTGTCCAGAGTGTGGTAAAAGATTTCGGCAACAGTCTCACCTAACGCAACATCTGCGCATTCATACGAACGAAAAACCCTACGGCTGCGTGTACTGTGGCAGAAATTTTAGACAACGAACCATTCTTAATCAGCATCTTCGTATCCACACCGGGGAAAAGCCTTACAAGTGTCAACAGTGCGGGAAAGACTTTCGGCAAAAGGCCATCTTGGACCAACACACGCGAACCCATCAAGGCGATCGGCCTTTCTGTTGTCCCATGCCGAATTGTAGGCGGCGATTTGCAACTGAGCCAGAGGTCAAGAAACACATAGATAACCATATGAACCCACACGCAGCCAAAGTTCGAAGAAACTCCAGTGGGGACACCAAATTACCTCCCGGCACGCCGACCGGTTTAGGGCCGGTTGCAGTATCTCGTGGCTTGACGCCGACCGTTGTTAAACCGGAACTATATTTCCCTCAGTGTTATGCGCCAGCTTTCAATCATCAACCACCCGTCTCGTCAGCCCAGTTCCCAGGACAGACCAACGTCGTCGCCGTGACCGGCGAGTTCAAACCTCCAACGGGGCTGCCGCCACAGTGACTAACCGTCCATCCTGCAGCCTACTAGCAAGCAGGAATTCCGCTGAGATTTCAGCGTTGTTTTGGCGCCGATATGGAGGCCGGATCGTCATCGGACCCATCGCTCAGATGCCAACCGCTCCAGCAGCACTATCCGTGACATTTTCCGCGCATTTACTAGAATCTTCTCTTTATTTTCGGCTAAAATTACTTTTAATTCCTCCGCGTGCTGAGCTGAGAGATCTCCGAACCCGAAAGGTAAGATAAGATACTCAAGTATCGTCTTGCCTTCAAACATCTCGATGTCTTTTTTCACTCGAATATCTAGGGTGAGCAGAGCTGTCTTCATTCAATACGGCCGGGGCTGAACTCAGTCAGTACTTATTGATTGTCTGTCTTTCTTGCTCATTAAGAGCAGTAAATGTAAACAAGCGAGAACAAGCTAGAAACGATGGTATGAAGAACGGTTTCCATACCAGCGTGTCTATATTGCTTCCATTTGCTTACATTTACGACTCTGATTGAGAAAGAAAGACAGACAACTGATAGGTTGCCGGCTCTGTTGGTCAGGTATCAAAATTCAGCCCGGTAAGAAGCAGGACTTATGAATGCCTAGAAACACATGGAAATGATGCTAGCCAGTTGATCGGCTGAAATAAGTGATGACACTGATCACCTTTCACCTTTCTAGCCTCTACACTTGTTTCACACTTAACATCCAGAGAGTTAAAAAATTGATTGTCTACGATATTCATCCTAAATATCTTAGATGGTTGTTGCATAGTCTACTGTCAACGATATTAAGGTTTTTTCTCCGTGCGTCTTTTGTTTTTAGTTCATTTAGGATTCTCGGGGTGCCTTAGTCTTTTCAATTCAGTTTACAAGCAAACACGGAAAAAAGGCATGGTTGGGCCAGCCATATTATGGAACAGCCATATCCCTATGGTTGCGCTGACTAAACTTTGGCTGCATGAACCATAGAATATGGGTGTGCCATATTTATCCATATATGTATACGGTTGGCCCAACCATACCTTTTTTTCCGTGAACATTCACTTTAATGAATTATAAACGTTTTGTTTGTTTTTAATGCAATTGAAGTGCGTCATCACCTTAAAGTTTCCGCTTATAACGTCGCAATTCGCAGCGCCACAAAAGATACTTGAGAGCTCTATTTTTTCGCTTTCGAAGGCACTGGAATGTCCACTCTATGCCGTCTAATGACCTCCTTCTTACCGGGAGATTAAACTGACATTGGTCAGTTTAATTTAATTGGTCAGTTATATTTCGATAGGACATCTTGAATTTTGATCACGCGATACTGCAATTGCTTATAAAAATCGAGATTTATAGAGAATTGAAGCTCGAGGTGTCTTATAAGAAATTTGATTACTACGTTACTGCTAAAGGCATCTTTGATCGAATGACTGTCTCTATTTCTAGTACAAGTTCTTGGCATTTATTGTCCGGGGTTTCTCAAGTTTGCTGCGACAGAATTTACGACAGCTACTAGCGTCTCCTTAAATATGATGATGAGCACGGATGCTATGCAAACATATTCTATAAATCATGAACTGAAATAGCTACTATATTAGAAGTTTATAAGACTACCAAGCGCTGACGTTGAGTAACTCCGCAACAAAGTTTGAAGAGTTTATAAATCTAGAAAGATCATTAGACTGTCATTTCAGTTGGTACATTAAAGTAAGAGGTATAAGCCTAATACAGGAAAAATTGGAGAAACTGAAGGATAGTCTCTTGTCGAGATTTATGTTAATTTATTGAAAACAGCTTTGATAAATCATGGGTGAAAATCACAGGTCTTCAGAGATCAGCTGCTCACCCTAATATTTCAATCAGCTCGGCACGATTCCTTTTATAAGTATGTACTTGAAGAGTTCAGCGTACCAACCAAGGTGGTACCATCAGCACACACCGTTTCAATGTGTTTCTCTCGCCAAACGGGTTGAACATGTTCGATTTCGACCAGACTGAAATGATTGTGATACAATATTTAACTTGCCTATGTTTTAAAGAGTTGAAAAGTCAAGTTGAGTATATGAATCTTGGAGGAGAGTGAAGGTGACGAGGAGGATGCCTGTAAATATGTAAAACGTTATCTAATTATTTCATTGAACGAGAGGGAGAGAGAGAAATAAAAAAGAGAGGAAGAGAACGATTGAGAGTGAAAATGAAAAACGAAGAGAGAGAGAAATAAGGATGAGTGCGTGAGTAAATGCGGGAACGTCCGTAGAATCGAAATATTGAAGGTATAGAGGGTCGTAAAGAGCTAAGGCGGGAACGCAAAGAGAGCAAGAATCGAAGATAAAGAAAAAAAGGAAAAATAAGTTGACGCCACCGGACCCTCCTTCTGCCAAGAGCTCACGTTATGACAGGTTGAGAATGATACAGTAGGAAAAAAGGTATGACTCTTGTATACTATTATAATATTCGAATGTATATTTATACAACTGATTAGTCTATCTACATGACGATATTTTGATTGGTTTTAAATCAGATTGGTGCTGATATAACTAGGTAAGCAAAACGAAAGAGGAAACGTGGAAGAAGGCTGAGACATTGTAGAGTAGAATAAAGTAGGATAGTTTATAGAGTAGCTCAAGTTGAGGACCCTGACTGTCCGCTCATCAATTTATTATCATCACCCGTACATTTCGTGGCAATACTTAACAAATTTTACGTAATAGAGATAGTCTTTTAAATTTCTATATTAAGACGTGTGATCTCTCTAATTATTGTATATTATATAATGATCTATACCTAATACACAAGATACAAGTATATTATAATTACTTATTAGGCAGTCTACATAGTCTTTTAATTTAGACAGAGATTCGAAATGATAATTGTGCGGCCATATTTACTATGGCCTGTTCGTAGTGCCTCGGAATTGCTGCTCGTGGCAGTGATTTGATCGTATTTTAGGAAGGTATATTATTATATTAATACTGCAATTATCGATACTCTGATACAGTACTAAAACATAAAATCGTGTCATAATTATTGTCACGTTAAACGACTCATATTAAATTATTATTGAAATTTATCGCGTATTATAATCTATGCAAGGCACCAAGCAGCAAAGTATAGCGCTTTGACAATGCGATTGTGATGGCTCTCAAAGTCTTTCTTCTTACACATTAGGTTTCTCGCTTCTCTCTTCTATTACACAATTTTCACAGTCAGGAGTTTTCAGTTTTCTCACTTTTTCCGGTAATATCCCGTGTCATTGCAATTCCAAAAATTCAGAATTCATCCAATTCATACATTTAATTTGAACTAAATGAATTCTATTGATTGAATTCAAGTGTGCATCAAAATTGCTAGGGTATATGAAATAAAGTGAATCTTAAATTGCCCATGATGAGAGATAATCTCTTCGCAATTAGGAAAATTAAGAATTCTAATGACTCGAATTGTAGTATTTCTTCTGACTGCTGTTTAGAATGAACTCGCGAATTGAACATTTCCACAGGATGCACCTCGTCCGACGCGTCTCTTTCGCTCTGATGCATTTAATGCATCGAGAGTGGGATGAAACCTCGGTAGCTAAATCCCGTCTGACTGGTTGGTCGCTCGAGATGCATTCTGTTCGCGTTGGTAGCGCGAGGCCAAAGGGGGAAAAAAGACTGTACATTCAAGAGAATGAAGAGCGATACTTTTTTTAGGCAAGCCCTCGGTGTGATATGAGGAGTGTTGTTACGACGATTTAGTTGTACGTATTAACTTTATCCTTTTCTTATTACTTTAATGTCAGTACCGCTGAACGAATGCTCACTACACAATATACATACTACACATTTTGAAGTGTTTACAATACACATAACTCCATACTGAAGGTACAATTGCCGATTTCCGTATACCTCGCTAATAGCTAGATTTTAACAATATGTCTCATCCTCATCTGCAGTAACGTTAACGACTGATAAGCTGTTTCTGTACAGACTACAATGTTTTTTTTTTGAGATTCTATATCATTGTTTTGCCCCAATGCCCAACTTATAACACTCATTCTGTTAACAAAAGTGCCGCCTGTCATTTTTTATGAAACGTTCCTTATTGCTTGACTTATAGATCTGCTATATTTTAAAATCAATAAAAAGAACATTTATTTTGATGAGCGTTTCAGAAATGGAGAGATCAGAAAATTGATAATAATTTTGATTGGAGAAAATCAGATGCCGAATTTGACTTTGAGGGAATTAAAAACATTATTCAATTATCAACTGTTGGGAAAAAATCATTGATCACACAGTGATTTTGTCTAAAACTTGTGATAGGCTCGTGCAATAAAAATCCAAATTTTATTAACTGACTTTTTCTGATCATTCCACGACACTTTTGAAATCAAATCTACTACGTAACAAGGATAATCGTTTTAGCAGACTGTAGAGATTACAATGAAAGCAAAACTATAAATTTTAATTTAATTTTTAAAGCATATAAATATTAATTACATTTTTAGATTTTTTTTATTGAGTGAAACTCTTCCCACAATTTTATTTCAAACCAATTTCATGAATCAAGTTTGAACATTTGTATATTTCGATACAAGTGAAGTTACCTAAATTTTGGGTTATATTTTTATAGAACTGGTTATATATATACACATATATATTGTAATTTTTCTCAGTTAAGTCAAACTTAAATACTGGCAC
>JAUEJJ010000004.1:1223015-1242954 GCA_032164275.1 Synergus coniferae
CTGAATTTCTTCGCTTGACTACCTATCCTCCATATCCAATGTCCACAATGAACAAACGCTGAAAAACTCAATTTATATTAAAGGGTACACCTGACTATGTTAATTAAAACAGTATTTGAGGGTAAAGTCCAGGCCTTCAGATGAACTGGAAGCGGATGCAGCAGGTGATCTACGTGGTCTTTGAGACTAATTGCAAGGATAAAGATTAGAATTTTTAGATTGCAGTGGATATGCTCAGACTATATCTATCAGCATCCTCTCTGGATATGGTAATCCATCTTATCATGCTAGAAATTCTCATTTCGACTTAAATTGTTCATTTCCCGTAACCGAATCAACATCAATTATTACTCCGACGAGAATATTACTACGGACTTGTAATTAGGATGTCATTTTTCTACTTTTACAGCTGCAATTTAGATGCTTTATTAGCTTGTTTTTTTATGGAGTTCAAGAGATTTTCTGGATTTTGAAGGGTAACTAATGAAAAATGGTATTTGGGCCAGTTGGACTAACTAAAAGAGTTGGTCCGCCTCCTGATGTTGAAATTGGAGATCCTCTATAAGATCCCGTGAAATCGTTAAGTCCCTTGAAGGCGAAATTTGGTATACGCTCCACAGTCGAGTGTATAAATTTCTCTTTGATAATTCTCAGTTTCTTCAAGAGTCTAACTTTACATAAGGAAACAGAAACCTTTTATTCTCAATATTCTCAATGGCATGGCCAAGAAGTTATGAGATATCCCATCGGACAGGGAAGAGGATATCCTTGGAATTCCTGATACTCTCTATCATATAAAAGGGAAACATTGAAAGAAAATAAGTCATATACATACGTATTATGCGAAAAAGTGAAACAGTACTACAAAATTCCCCTTTTAATAAAAGCGCATACTGCAAAATTGCAGCGTACTCATCAAATATGAGAAACATATTGCAGAGCATTGAAAGAGTTTGAAAAATATTTCACGAAAGATAGTTCTGGACCTCGTCCCGGGTAACAAAATACTTCTTATAAAGAATTCAACATACATACACAACATACATTATTTCATAGATTGTAAATTTTAAATTCAAGCACTGACTCGTTGCTGGTGTTCAACGCTCAGTCGCTTTTACTTTCGATGCGCACTTACATATTCGAGAGGGCACGCAGATATATTTACCGGGACGATTCGCGTCGAATGCAACTGTAGCAGTCAGTAAAAACGTTTAGAATCGGTGGCTCGACAGTCACGAGCGATGGAGTCATTGACTCTCGAAACGAGTTGACGTGAACGAGTTCAAGGTTCACGAACTTGGCACGCCGACCGTCGCGGCGGACGCCAGCCTTTACAATAGTTTCCAATGTCGTAGAACGCAAAACACTTAGCTCTCAACCAAAGATTCGTAATAACTCTAATATAAACTCTACAGTACGTTTGTTCCAACTTTCCTTCGACTTTGCTCTACACAAATTCCAGCATATGACACACACAGTTTTCAGGTATAAAAATCTCGGTGTACAGGTCAACAAATGATCTTTTATCAATGTTAACAACATTTTGTATCATGAAATTAATTCACGAAGCCTCCTATCTCACACCCCAAGTCCCTCTTCCAATATACACACATCCTCTCTCTTCCTTTTCCACTTTTTCCCCTCCCAATCCCTTACCCCCTCCTAGTTCACCTTCTATCGCCCCCTACATCGTTTCACGCAACACCCAAACCTCCTCGCCTATATACCTCCCCCCATATCCTCTTGAACTCCTCCTCTTAAAAATCTCACCCCTCATAGCCTTCTATCATCTCTTCTCAACTCATTCTATCAACTTCCCTCCATTCCCTGCCCCTCTTCAACTACAACAAAATGACCCCTCCCCTTACCACTCCCCGACATTTTAAGCCCCTCTCCCTTATATGCTTCCCTAACGAAAGCTTCGGATTGAAATTCATTCCCAACCAATCCGAAATTTTCCAAATCATTCCGGAATTTGTATCCGAACCAAATAGTTTCATTCCGATCTAATCCGAAGGAAGTTTTCAATGACACTACCTTTTTTCAAAAACATCCCTTACCCTTTTCTGCTCCACAATTTCTACCCTGATCCCCTCTTCTGGGCTTTTCACACTCCACTTCACCTTCATCTTCTCACCTTCTCCTAAAAAGCATGGATTGGCTTGCATTGCTAAAACAATTTTCTTTGGGACCATTAAGCGCTTGGAAAAATATTTTCGCCAATGGTCTATGGGTCCAACTAATTCGGGGCATGATCCCTCCAATTTTAGTACCGCACTTCAAATTTTTTGTATCAATTCCCGAAGGATCCTGCAAAGGATCCTGTACATTTTCAGCTGGTTGATATCTTGAGTGAAACTTGAAATTTCGCTGCACTTCTTGATGAAATACTTGATACGCATATTCGCATTCTATATAGGTATGGAGGATTGCAGCCCCTGCCTCCCCCGCCGCTCATTTTAATCTGAACCTGAAGGTTTTGGAAGGGGAAAGCCGATCTTTCTCTCCGGTATATATATGCACTGACGAAGCACCGAGATCTACTTTTTTTAAATTTTATTTGCTCCTGCGAAATACCGGCTGACAGTTTCTCCGCCCTAGCGAAATAAAAAATCTCGGAAGCAGAGCGACTCGGTACCGTGCGGAACATCCTTCCACTTGGCCTACTACTCCACTCCGCTCTCCGCAGGCTTTTCTTTTTACTCAGGCCACTTCCTGCTGAAACTTTTTCTTTCTTGTGTTTTCACCGTTCCTTGCCATTGCCTTGTAACTGAGAGTAAGGGAGAAAGAATGAAGACTCACAGTTGGTGAACAGACAGAAAATGTGATCGACTCCATGATTGTGTAATCCCATATTGCATACATGTAATTATTCAATGGGTTAGTGAGCCATAATTTATATTACCAACGCAATCAGTAGAAAAAGATTAAGTTTAGAAGCCTCATTATACATTTTTACACTCTCATCAGAGAATGTATTTTTAAATACTCTTAAAGAAAATCCTCAGTTTTCTACAAAGTGGGAAATTATTTGCCAGGAATAT
The DNA here is from genome assembly GCA_032164275.1 of Synergus coniferae. Classification (NCBI taxonomy): domain Eukaryota; kingdom Metazoa; phylum Arthropoda; class Insecta; order Hymenoptera; family Cynipidae; genus Synergus; species Synergus coniferae. The sequence goes on from JAUEJJ010000004.1 coordinate 1,226,060, forward strand.
AATTTGAAATCCGCAGCAAAAGATAAAAGTAAATTTGCATTTCCTCTTGATAAGTAAATCAGGTTGATGCAAGACAGGTTCTATTTATGTATAAAAAGTAGATTTTCCAGCTATCAGCATATCAATCTAACACTTTGAAATCAATAAATGAAATATCCGGCAAAGGATTAAATTTAATTCACTGAAAAATCAGTGAAATTTCACTGATTCTCAGTGACTCGTTTCTCTCAATTTCAATCGGTGAAAATCTACTAAAAATCAATGAAAAATCACTGAAATCATCAGTACCGTCACTGAAACTACTGACAATTTCAATAACTTTTCACTGATTCTCAGTAGACTTTCACTGAATGAAATCGTGAAAAGAGAGTCACTGAGAGTCCTTGTAATTTCACTGATTTAATTTTTGAGAGTGAACCCAAAACCAAGGACAAATATCATTGTTTACTAAATCTAAGTGAACTTCTTTGAAGCTCTTGAAATTTATCTGTAAATTATTTATTCTTAGACAAGGCATGCATTTAACTTGCAAATGAGACATATGACGCTTGCCTACGCCACTGAAACGACTGCTGACCTTCGAATCGGAGTATGACCGTTTTTGTGCCCCACCGTAGTCTAAGAAAGGAGGGTCTTCAGAATCAGAGAAAGAAAGAGAGAGAGGGAGAGAGAGGGAGAAGAAAAACCGCGGTCTACTCTGATATACTCCATATTTGCTTGCCCATCATCCTTAAAAATTTATTACTAATATTTATGCATTTCTCTCGCTTAATTTAGTTTTTACTTTATTTTTAAAGAATATAGGTATTCTAAAACAAATAGGTATACCTACACACTGACGATATTTTTTTACATTTCAAGAATATAAGGTATACGGATCTCGGCTCAACCAGTTTAAAATGCACAAACAATAACAAAAATTCAATTGAAAAGGCTCAACAATTATAGAGTTGAAAACTCGGTACTTTCAATAAAAATCCTTTTTCAGTGTCTACGGGATAACAGAAAACTAAACATTTTTAAAATATTTTTTCACATTCTCATTTTTTATTGAAAAACTTCATAAAAAACCTATTGTCATTCTGACTTGTCCAATTGGTTGTAATTCCAAATTGAATGTAACTTTTGAAATGCTTAATAATAATTGAAAAGAGAGAGTAATCAATTAATGCAATTAACATTTTAACTTTAAGATTGAGTCAATCATTTTTTTAGTATTATTGAACTTGCAGTAAACAATGATTTATGTTATGATCTTCGAGAGAGGTGATTCTACCAAGTACCGAAAATACGTACTGTACTGTGACTTATACGAAAGATAAGAAAAATGTATATACATTAGCAATGAATTTAAGAGCAATTGAGTTAAATATAATTAAATTTAACATAAGCAATAATTAAACCCATCTATATTACCGCGCAACGTGATAATTCTAATTGTGTAGCTGCCTATTGAATCCACTGAATTTCAGAAGCTGCAGATGCAAAGTTGGTAATGCTGACTTATTTTTATTGTACCATATAATAATGTATAGTCAGAGAAAAATATTAATGTTGATTTGAGAGAGTAGTGTGTAACATTTTTAAAGGCTGAAAATGTATTTTACTCAAATTTTTACATCTTTTATGTCAAATGAAAATAATTTTCTCTGAATATATGTCAGTTTCTTTTGTAATACTGCAATCAGAAATATTTTAAGTTGTATACCGACATATATCTTTTCAAGTTGTCGACAATTTCTCAACCAACAATATTTTCATAAAATTGCTATGCTAATGTAATTCAGCATTGTCAATTATTTGAATCAAATTTTAAAAACAAAGTCAGTAGACTTTTCAAATCTTTCAAATCAAGACTATAATGGATGACTTAACTTCAATTCAGTAAATTTATAATCATTTTTCAATTTTATGTGATATAACTGTGATTATAACGTTGAAAAGATTCTTTATCATTTTAAATAATGAAGTATGAATAGGAAGATCAAGTTTGTTCAAAAAATAAGACTTCTGAAGAAAAATGTTTCTGTTGAAGTTTCAATTTTTAATAAATGTGTAAAAATATACATTTGTATTTAGTGAAAATCTTCAACTACCTATCTAAATTTTGTAATAGGTATTTTAAAATCTCTCTTCAAATTTGAATTCTTCAAATTCATAATAATTTGAAAGTATCATAATTTGGTAACAAAACGAAAGACTTGAAAAATTAAATTATGAGACATACTAAAAATGAAACTACATTCTTTCCTCTGCGTAGACCTCACAGGGAAAATTTGCACCTTTAGGTACCTATGATTATATAATAATTTTCTGTATTAATGAATTTGAAAATTGATGAATTTGTTCTTCTTCAAAAAATTGTTCTTTGCCAAGCAAAAATATCTCCAATAGGGGCACGAGGCATTTGGCATCTTTGAAACAACCTGAAGACATCCTCGTGTGTCCAAGGGATGTTCTCTAGAATGGTCTGCTGTTGCCCTAAATATTGTACCCCCTGAGATATCCACAAAAAAAACCTTCATCTTTGGCTCAGCACTTCTATCGATATAAATACTAATTGTTCAAATTCAACAATCGCGAATCAAATGTTCAAGGTGAGCGTTTCAATTATTGAGACTGCAGACAATCAGGGAATAGGATTAAATTACCCAAGCAGTGTCGATAATTGGAACACTTATCTCTCAAAAACTAGAAACAATGCCATTAAAATGTAATAACATTGTCAGAAAACAGCGCAAGGTGTCTATTGGTTAATTGAATAGGAATTATACCACAATCATTTACCATTTATCATTTATCGCTTATAACTTATCACTTATCAGCTCAAGTTTCAAGCCTCGATCGAGAAAGCTACCCTGTAAGAGACTGACAATCCCTGTTGCAGTACACAAATCACAATACTCAATTATATTATACTTGGTTCAAATTTAACAGATCATACGCGCCGTATACTCTACTGAACGCTTTTAGCATATATGCATCCATACATGTATATTTTATGTAAAGCTACACAAGAAACCGATCGAGATATTTATTAACTATACATTTGTTACCATTGAATGTTGTTATTACATCGGCTTTATAAGAGTGACCAACAGTTGTGCAGTCTGAATTATCGTCTGAATCATTGCGTCTGATACGAAACACTGTCAGAGGAATTTCTTGAAGTAGGGTTGTTTTTATTGTTAATCAATTGTACTCGCAAGAATATTTCCACACAAGTGTATTTCTGACAATAGTCCAAATCACTTATTGGTTCCCGCAACCAAAACTATTGGGCATTAAGGGACCAATACCATTGATTTACGTATTTATTCCTCAGAAAACTTGTTCATCTCGTGAAAGAAAGATTCAAAGAAAATCGGAGAAACGTTGTCAATTCTGACGCTCATAAATTTGCGCAGCAACGAACACAAACTCATCAAGCAATTATCCCCAATAAAAGAGCTCTAAAAATCAAAAAACGTGGTCGATGTTGTCCAATGGGAAATGGGCTAGGAACAATAATGTATTCGCTTGCACAGTGCCATTTTTCAACAGAAATATTGCGTATACGATTCATTATTTGTCTCAATACGGGTGGACATTGGCACAACCCTACATCAAGGAAACAGCACATGGAAGGTAACGTGGTCAAAGATATATTATTGCAATAGCTGCCGAATGCGACAATGGCAATATGTGCCCGCGAAACCCGCGCACGTCCACATATACATATACAATTATACATACACAAGCAGAAAGAAACAGCACTCGAACCCTCGTGTACGGGATCTGTAATCGAAATGTTTTATATTTTTGCACGGATAAGAAATCACATTATATAACGTACAATAAACAATAAACATGTCCTTCCAAGCGCAACCTCAGAATAACAAATGTTACATTTCTTATTTTTGCAATAACGCCCATCCTCAATTTTACGATGTCCGAACAATATCGAACGCATAGTGATATACTATATCAGCTAGATTAATTTGCTGAAAAGACAACTAGATTCATTTCTACAAAACTGTATCCTCGATTTTTACTCGACGATTATCTACTGTACCATAAAAGTCATAACGATACGATTTATTATAGTACATGTATATGTCTACTGATTACTAACTGTTAATTGATACGATACGATGCCATTTGAGAATATGAAATTTTGTATACGAAATGACAGGATCGTCTTCTTTTATATACGCATTATTAAGTCATATATATAATAATCATTTTTCATTCTTTCCATCTTTTTTTCATTTAATAGCAAACCAAAGGATGCAATTTATTTTAAGATCCCAAATCAAAGTCGCATGTAATTAGGGTTACCAGATGGATCAGGCGAAAAATCGGAACACTAATATTTTTCACGAACACCCTAAAAAAAGAAGGTTACCAACTTAATGGTTACATGCTATAACCATATATTTAGTGATCTTTATTTTTATGGTGTACGTGAAAAATATTTGAGTGTCCCGATTTTGCGCACAGAACAACAAAAGATTTGCTGCCAAAAACTTTTGTTTCGTTAAAATCGGGACATTTTGCGCGTTCCAAAGAAATAGTCGGGAAAATCAATATATTGAATTCAATTTGAAGCGGTTTTTTTTTAAAGTTAGATCTTGAATCAAATAGTTGCATTTTCTTATAGAGGTTTATTGATTCAATCCGTATTTAAGTGAAAAACTTGAATTTTCTTGAAAACAGACTGTGAAGCCTGATCATGTAGTTCTCACCTTGCAGCAACCTTGCTATAATCTTGAGATAATCTTGCCGCAAAGTTCTTATCAGCACCCGAAATCACCTTCATTTTCCCGATATTTAAGTTTTAATGTCCATTTATTAATATAAATATTAGCAATTGCAGCAAGAAAAGAACCAAAATATCTTAGTCTTTTGGACTTAGTGTCGAGAATACTTTCCACAAGATTTAAAATACGCAAAAAGTACTCGTCTTCAATTAGGCCTACTGGCTTCTAGGCGTTTCAAAAGTTTGAAAATCGATCGCAAGTTTTCTACCCGGGCAAGATGAAAAAGGAAAATCGATCGAATTCTGCTTCAACTTCGGTACTGAAAGTTAAAGATTAAGAAATCGGGCCATGAGGTGAAGGAAGAGAGGGATCTTGAATACATTGTAAAGTAATTTACAACTGCTGATACATATTTCTTTTTTTCTGTACCAAGTTCATTCCCCATCCTTTCATTTGAGTAGATGCAAGCCAATATTTGAACATCTTTAGAGACGGGAAAAAAAATGCTTCAAGTGCATGTTGTGGTCAACCGCACGATGTTTCGAGATTCAAGTGAAAGGGTTGAGAAATCTTAAGTCATTTTCATTTTCACATTTTTTTTGGATTTTTGATCTACTCCCTAACACTACATTTAGTAAATAATGAACAAATGACTAATGATGAGGAACTAAAAATATTTCTATATTATCTTGAAGTTTCTCAACTTTTTGTCTAAAGTAAAATTAATAAATTATTTAGATGAATTTAGAAAAAAAAAAAAATATTTTTTAAATCTTCCGACCACAAAATGCATTCCGCGATTTCACTGATTAATAATTGAATATGTATGTGTCGAATCAAAAATCATAAAATATTTAATAGAGAAAAAATCGAAAGGCAGTAGGATGATTACATCAATCTTTACAATAAGTCCGTTTGGAAGTTTAAAAAAACATGTACATAAGTGCGTACGATCGTTAAACTACTCAAGGATGGCCAATTAAAGTAGATTGTTTGTTTCTCTATTTATTGGCTTAACAAATTTTATTTAATTGTCAACGTAAAATGAAATAGAAAGATGCAGAGAGTTAAAATAATAGTCTATTCAACAAAGATTGAAATTGAATAAATACAGAGTACTATATTTGATGAAGATTACATAAAATGTAATACAATATCTCCAATGGGATAAATAAAACGATAAATAATTACATACTACTAATTACGTTTCATTGTACGAAAAAAATTGTCCATCCTTGATTGCATCATACAGAGGTTTCCAATATTCTCGTCTGGCTTCACAGATAGAACATGATATTCTGTTAAATTTTAAACTGAGAAAAAAATGCAATTCTTTTCCAAAAAGTCTTTAGGAAAAATGATAAATTTTTATTCAAAAAAGGGAATGTCAGCAGATTAAAAATGTTGCTTTAAAGTGGAAACCCCTATATGCATATCAAAACTTGTCCATGCAAAGACGATGAATGTGTTTTATGTGTAATTATTAAAATGTTCTCTTTAATAATATTAAGTCTTTGAACATATTCTAAGCATTTAATTGTATATAAATATGTGATAAATATATAAATATATATATATATATATGTACATATAAGCATAATCTAAACTCTTTTATTGATATACTTAGAACCCAAAATCATTTCCAGACCGTATTCTAGAAATATCTATCCCTCAGAACAGTTTCATATTTATTGATTTATTTTCCATAAAAATAATTTTATTTGTAAATCTTCCAACGACGATAATTTATTATAAGTCCAATGTCGTTAATTATGTATTAAAACGAAATCTTTCTAAATTTATCGTTGTAATTAACATTACAAGTTGTATACATAAATAAACGCAGAAAATTCCAACAATTTTTAATGTAAGACCATTTTTATTTACATACGTCTTTACAATAAACGCTACACCACAACATTTCCAATTGAATTACACAAAATTCAAAAACTTGACTGATAAATTGGTCAATATCTGCGTACACCGACTGTAAAATCGAATAGTGCAGCATTCGGAAAATCTGCATCTGCATCGAGAAAATAGAAAAACCTTCTGCCTTTAATTTTCAGTAACACTGTACCAACACTTTTTCTCGAATTTTTACAACTAAGCTGAAAACAAATTAATAATTTAATTTAATTGGATTTACCAAAATGATGTTAAATTTATGCGTTTGTAGCGAGCTATACATACATCTTGTAAAGGGACAGATTGAGTTCTCATAGATGGTATTGGATGGTAGGTAACAATCGTCACTTTTCTGCTACCTTTGTTCAAAATTGCACGTCTAATTGTTCTAGTTACGATGATATATATAAGAAGAAATATCACTGGACCTATAACAAAACAAGGAGGCACAATCAAACACTATAAATAATCAAAATTTGAAACAAAGAAGTAGGTATCAAGTATCTTCAAATAGTTACCAAAAAAACAACCAGAGAAAATGGCAAAAGAGCTGAATTTATTTTCACAAATTTGCGTCCACCAGTTCTTGCCTGAGCTAAAAAAGTTTGGTAAGAAAGTATCGTACATGTTCTTTGCCATAGAAAGCATACCAAATAGCTGAACAACAGCAAATACCATCAAGAATATAAACGATTTTCCCTTTTCATACTTATATATGATGACATTATTTAATACAATTGGCAGTTTTCCTGTTGTTTCGATTGATTCGATTGTTTTACTGAATCTGTAAATAAACACAAATTTATATGCTGTGACTTAAAGAGATCTAATTAATTGGTACCAATAAATATCGGAATATCTTGAGTATGGACGTTTATTGAACAGTAAATAAACATTCATGAAAATAACTTTTAAGAAACTTCTTTACCCCGAAACTGACATGCGTCTTCGAATAGTAGAAAAAATCATTCGAGAATTTCCATTCCATATTTGAAAACCCGTGCATTGTCGAAAAATTGATTTTTGCAAAAGATTTTTAAATATTGGTGCTTGATTTATCGCACTTTTTACACCAAAAGTGCCTCTAAAAATAACAGGAGCAATTAACATGATTGAAATAAACGTAAAGATTGCCACTCCTAGGTTAATTCACACTAATGCTTAAAAAAATTCACAATCTCTCTCTATTTTTTTTTAACTTTGTCGTCAACATCGCTTCTTGTCATTCAGTTTTAGTATACCAAAAGCCAGAAACGAAAATATAAAATATATCGTCTCCCTTGTTACTTTTAGAGGTTATGTACCGGCAATTCTTATACCAGAAAATATAGTAACTATATAGATGCGAATGAGCTACTTCGCTACCGAACTGGTTCCTAAGATGGTTCTGTCCTTTTCTATCATATACCTCCTTCTCTCTTGTCACGTGACTGCAAGAGAAATGAGGCAATATGATAGAAAGGACAAAAGTGGACAAAACCATGTTCGCAACCAGGTTACGGTTAGTTCACGTTTGTGCTCAGACCAGAACCTACAAAAGTTCTTCCAATTAAAAAAATAGTATTTAGGGACCATCCACAATTATTGTGCATCATCCTTAAAAAAAAGACAGACATATCTTTCAACTCCCTTTAACCAACTTTAACTTTGAACATTTTTTTAGTTTATGGAATTTATTATAGGTTCGCTAGTGAGATTAAAGCTCCACTCACATGTGCAAATCGCCATCTGTCAGTCACCCTTGGACAAAGCTTGCCCTTGGACACCCTTGGAACTTTCGTATTTACAAACAACGAACGTAGAAGCGTGTCCCTCTATGGTAAAAGACTTGATTTGTTTATGTAAATTCATATTATTGTATTCTTGGTTTTCCAGCCCTAGTTTGACTACAACATAAAGGAAAGTATTTATGCCATGGTGGTGTTCACGGTGGTTTTAAAGCGTGTTAAATTGTGTAGATACAAGTCTTGTGTGCAATCACATAGCAGTCATAAAATGCAGGCTCGGTCAACTCCTGTAGTTGCGCATGCGTTACACTCAGCATTTGATTGGTTGCTATTGGCGCGCAGTTTAAAATTCTAAAAAACATCTTTATTTTTTATTATAAATAATTGTATTTTAAATTATAGAAATATTAATTAAACCGATATTAATGAATTTTGATAAAAAAATCATGTAAAAAAATATTTATATAATAAGATGAAGAATAATAATGTGAAGAAAATTCTGAAAATTCATGACTTTAATGAAAAATTAACTAAAGGAACCAGTAATTAATAAAAATTAATTAATTAAATAATGAACATTATTTTAATGAAAAATTTATTTTATAAATACTGAATTTACAAATATTTTAGTTGAAGGCATTATTAATTATTGACGGAATCAATTTTAATGAAAAAAAAAAAACTTTTTTTAACTGTGCTAACTATTTTGTTAACATTTTTTCGTACCTATCGAAAAAGGACGATTAACACAAAAAATTGAAATACCTATAACTCTTTGCTATAACTGCGTCAAAAATATTTTTTTCATAAATCGCAAAAATACGTATTTTTGCCTATAATTTATTACATTTATTTGAACAATGTGCGCAGTTATTATTTAGCTGCAAATTCTGAAAGCAAAATACCATTTCTGAGATGTTTGAAGTTGATTTTGTTGAAAGAAAACGTCATTTCTGAAATGAAAAATAATAAAACATTAATTCCATTTTATTAGTATTTTTAAATCTCGTGCGAGATTGCCAAACACTCCTTGGTCGAGCCGGTCGAGCGCTCGAATCAGGAGCAATCCATAACCAGCAGTGCAGTGTAGTTCATACTTTGTTCATACTTTATACGCGGTTCACGTGACATGCACCGAAAAATTGTACACTCTCTCCTCTCTCCGTATCATGCTGTCAGAGGCGTGCTCCATACTAGCGCGGAGCAAGATTGGAGTACAGTCAGTACCTCTGGTCAGTACACTCGCTCATCAGTGGATGTCTTTGTCAGTGGTCTCAGTGGCCTCACTCGGCAGTCGGCACAATCATGGTCGGCACTCCTCACTCCTCAGTGCTCTGTCTGCTGTCAGTGCACTCTGCTCAACTGTGCTCTGACTGTGCAGAGCAGTCGCACTTGCTCGGAGCAAGTCAGCAAGGCAGAGCAAGGGCAGAAAAGAGCAGATAACCGAATTCGCTAATAATAACGGCAAGTCTGTAGTTTCTTGCTCAATTTTCGCCCAGTTTTGTGCAAAAATGAGTCATATTACGAGATCCAAACAAAAGTGAGTGACCTCGACTCTTTAAAATGACGCGAGTCGTCGTACGAAAACAGAGACTGCGAAAAACACCTTCGAGAAGGGGATAGAACCGTCTGAAAGTGACACTGACAAAAAAGAAATTCGCGAACAGAAAATGTTCTCTCTCAAAATCATAAACTTCGTAGTGCTAGTGAGTTCGTGCAACAGTGAAAGTGGTAAATTGCTTGCTATCGAACTGCCAAACAGTTATGAAAAATCAGTGCCAACATCAGTTGCCAAAAGTAATGGCAAAACCCAATAAATGGTACGTTTTTTCAGTGCATTATTTTACGCGACATCGTGCAAAGGAAACTCAACGACTTCATCTGTCGGGAACGAAATTGTTTCTCAACTTGCTTTGCAAAAAGAGCCAACAAAAACACTCCAAAAACATTACTACTACAACTACTGTGATCCATTGTTAAACGTAATAACAATAATAACGGATTTTCTATACATACCTTTAGCGATACAAAAACACCAGGTCAATTGCTGGTACTGAAGTCCTTTGCTGTAACGCCAACTATTTCAAAATATTTAATTGAATTTCTTAAATTCAAACCACTGTTATTTTCGAAAACAAAATACCTTAGAAGAATACTTTATAGAATACCTTTATCACGAAATATATTTCTGCCAAATTTTCATACTATTGTGCCGAAGGGATGACATAAAAAGTTCATGCACTACAATAATAGGTCAAAAAAAAAAAAAGAGAACGAGAAACGTGAGCAAACTAGGTTAGTTTCTGGCCGTCGCATGATCCAAGAAAAACAAAACTTGGTCGAAATACTGACTGTAGAGACTCGTAAATCCTAAGCACCACGGGATTCATCCCACATTCTGCCTTATTTACTCGCCATAGTAACCAGATTTTATCAAAAAAAAAAATTGCATTTAATAGAAATCTCTTGATCTAGAAGAATTGTGAACGGATACAAGTTTGTATCCCAGAATTTCTTGATTGGTATCTTCATTAAACTTTACACACAATTAATAAGAGATCTCTTTTTAAATATTTCTACTTTCTTGTAAAAGGTTAACAGAGACTTCTTTAAGGTCTCGAGAAACAAGTTACCGTCTGATGAAAGAAAAAAATCAACATAACGGATAATTCCAGTGCAGCTGGCTATGAAATAAGCAACATTGATCAGGGGATGCCTAGCCTACACTCGCTCGTCGTACGACGAGCTCCTCCCATGGATATGGGCACTGGTACAAGTTCTGTTACATCTGTGAATACCTCTACTAAAAACGGTATCAGCCAGAAAAAAGTAGATAAGAGTAATAATAAACTTATGGGAGTCAGGTTACCACTGCTGCGTAAGGAATCTAGTGCAGTAAATTTATCACTAATGGAAAAGACAACGAGGAAAGCAGCAGAGACTCTGCTGCTAAGACCAGAAAGCAGCGCGAGTCTGGAAGCTAGAGGAGGAAGTTGGATCAGTCTTGGTCCTGGAGCTTTGAGGAAATGTGAAACAGCGATGGGACTAAGTAGTTTAGCTTTAGAAGGGCGACCTGTAAATCGCAGTCGTGTCTGTTCCCGCTGTTCCAGTTTGCTCTCCCTGGCATCTAGTTCACGGTATAGTTTAGCAGCAGGAAATTTTGTTCCTGCCGCATCTCAACAACCCGTGAGCCGACTTCACTGCAAGCTCTGTCTCAACGAAGTTTCTTTAAACAAAACATTTACCATTGAAGGCTGTAATTGTTCTTACTGCAAAGAAGTGAGTTCACTTTATTGTCTTCGGCTATAACAGACAAAGTCTATTGCGAGGATATTTTTTTTTCATTTTTTAAAAATCATTTTTGATGCTACCTATTCTTTGTAATTTTCACTCTTAAAAAATTGTTATTATTTCAAAACTATTACTTCTAACAAAATTTTAGCTGAATTTTAAGTTGAATGCAAAAGAAACAATTACTGAACGAAACAAATGTGCAACAAAATTCCAGTTCCTGGTTAATGTAGATTACACAAAGAATGCATAACATCGTTGCAACAAGAATGATTCATAGATTGTGCAAATAATGGAAAGAGTATATCGGTTACGCATATCTTGTACCATTCATTTTGCATATTTTGAGAGTAACTAAAATAGAGTTAAATAGAAAGTCCAAAATATTCAAATATCTAGAAAACATTTGTATTGAAAATACTAAATATTACTTTATAGTAATTTAATATCAAAAGTACGCAAAAAATCGTTTGGTTTTCAATTTACGCCAAAGTAAACTTACAATGTTAATTATATAAGAAAACAATACTCTTCAGTTTAAAATTCTACAATATTGAAGGCTTCTGAGTTGATATTATACTATTTGAAAGACTTAGTTTTTTAATTTTGATGACGGATAAAAAAATATTGCATACTGTGAAATGGCTGACAATTTAGTTAAATTAGAAGCATTTATTTTTGCAATGATTACGTATGCTTTCGATGAGGAACGATAAGATAGCTGTTTATCACACATTCTGAAAAAAATAATTAAATAATATTTTTGCAGCTTTGTGAGATGAGGTGATTCATTTTTTTTATATAATTGCATCTTCATAGAGGAAACTTTGTATTGATGAAAATTTTCGATTTCAATTTTTCAATATATCTCGGCATAAGTTTTATATTTATTTACTTGGATATCTTCCTTCTTGTAATTTATTTCTTCACGTTTCAGTGCATGGGTGCATATGTCGAATTTGAAATTGAAGAGGGTGCTTATGAGATAAGTTGCCCGGATGCAAAATGCGAACAGGAAGGAGTACTTTCCTTAAAGGAAATAGCCACTATTGTCTCAACCGAACTTATGGAGAAGCACCACAAGTTTCGTTTAAATAGAGGTATGTTCTATTCGCATATTACTATTTGAAAAATGAGTACAACTATAAAGCGAAAAATTTTCTATTTATAATATTTATTAAGTAAAATGAAGAGATCAAATTTTGAAGTTAGAATTTGGATCCAACACCCTTAAACGATTTTTAAATATTATAATTCTGCTTTTGCTTAAATCCAGATATATCAATGGATAAAGAACGAGCATGGTGTCCAAGAGCAGGTTGCGAGACGATTTGTTCTCTTAATGGCAACGGTACAAGTGGAAACTCTCCTGGACCTGTGCACTGTCCAAATTGTTCTACAGATTTCTGTTCAGCGTGCCGGGAACCTTGGCACAATGGACCCTGCTCTGATGCTTCTCTAGGAATACCATTCGACAGCGATCATATAAAATGCTGCCCCATGTGTTCTGTTCCTATCGAAAAAGATGAAGGTTGTGCCCAAATGATGTGTAAACGGTGCAAGCACGTATTTTGTTGGTACTGCTTAGCTTCTTTAGATGTGAGTATCTCTAAACAAATGCAGGCTAATTATAATTAGAAATTTTTTCGCCCTATACCATTTCTCACTTTTTAAATTTTTTATATAGAATTTTTAAGTAGAATGTTATATAGAATTTAAATAGAATTGTGGGTATTGAGCGAAAAAATCTCTTAATTAAAATAATTTTTGCGTAGAATTAAACGCTTGAATTTTGAAGGCTACAAATGTTTCATTTACGTTAAAATTTAATAAAAAGCCCAGGTAACATCGTGAGATGACATCTATTCATAATCATGTAATCTGGATGATGTAACTTATCAACTATGATTTTAAAAATTTATGCCAGGAAATTAGTTCCTTTAATCTCAAACTTAACATATTTGGTAGTAAATTTAACGATCATGTCAGGCCTTCAGGGCTACCGACCTTATAATCTGAAAAATTACAAGTTTCTTACATGATTATCATGTAAAATGATGAACATGCTTATTATGTTACTCGACAATAAGATGTCATAATCATGTTATTTTAACTTGGCATCCATTGCACACAAGCCTTGATGACAAGCATTAGTATCATGATGGGTGTTATCTGGGAAGAATCATTTACTTGCCTGTCATGTTCACAGGTAATGTTCATTATACTCAAGTCCCTCTAGCAAAGGAACTGAAAATATGATATCCCAAACCTGGAAATTCCCCACAAATCTTCCACTCTTTGTATCGCAGTCTACTCATAAACCGTGAATGTTTATGTTATTTTGAACCGAATGTTTTATTTATGATTTTATGAATGTTGGTTAACCTTTACAGGATGACTTCTTACTACGACATTACGACAAAGGACCATGTAAAAATAAACTGGGCCACTCACGAGCCTCGGTGATTTGGCATCGAACACAAGTAATTGGAATTTTCGCTGGTTTCGGACTCCTACTTCTTGTGGCTTCACCATTACTCTTGCTCGCTGCCCCCTGTATAGTCTGCTGTAAATGTCGTGTCTGCGGTTCCTCTCGACTTGATCAAGAAGAAGGCTCGCACGAGGACACCGGAACGTAAACAAAAAAAATTAAGTCAAATAATATTTATGTACTTCCGTAAGTCAGTTCACTCGAAAAATTAAGTTTTAATTCTTCCTCTCTTGTTTTCTCGATTTTCATTATTGATATTTTCATATTAACAACAGAACGCTCGAAATTCACTTCGTGCGTACTCACTCAATCCAATGAAAGTGTTAAGAGTTTAAGTGTACTTGTACACTCTAAAACGCCATCTATTTCGCTGATTTATACGGGTACAGGGTGTTCAAAAATGCCTTCCGCTCCATTTTCGATTAAATTTAAAAGACAAGATGATATCTAAATTATATGATTATAACGCATAACCAATGACTATAGCGATTTAAACATTTTACCAAAAATCTTAACCGAAGGCATTTCTGACCACTGCTTAGGTAACACAATCTGTAACAGTGACCTTAGAAAGCACAATCATGTATGTATGTATAACGTGATTATTAAGTCATAATCATGTAGTAGTGGCGCTGCTGTAGCTTACATGTAAGACCGATTGCAGTGCCACCTGTGAATAACGCGTGAAGCAATTTTTAAAATATTCAGATTTGAGCGGATCATTTTAGTTCTTTTTTGTGAAGTTCTTTTAACAGAATGGGTGTAGGGCTGATAAAATGTTAAGTTTCTTTATCTATCGAACGAAGTCTGAAAAATGAAGGAAAAATGAAGTATTGTGATAATATAATAATTTATTTAAGACTGGGGAAATGGATACATGAAAATTGAGTTTTTCTAACATGGTTATATAGGCAAAAATTAATTTTGTCTACTATGCATATTTCATTACAACCAGATGTGTTGAAGACACCACTGCGTTGTAAATACTAGTCCACTCTAAGAAAAAAATCTATGCCAGAAACTAATTCTATATAGATAAAAGAAAGTAGACGCGGTTTCTTTTATAAATTATTGAATCATAAAATATATTAAAAGAATAATTAAAATTTCGGGTGTATAAACGCAGTTTCTATTTTGATTAGGAGGTGTACTATTTATCATAATTTTAGTTTGACTTGAAATTGATTAGAGATCATCTTTGTTTTTATATTATTAAGGTATTAAAAGTAGGAGTTCTTAAAATAAGAAAGGTTTGTTTTACAAAACAAATTGTAAGACGAAGAATGTTTCAGATATTTGATTGATATCTAAGACCTTAATTTTTCGAGTGACACTTTGGGGATCACTTGATATCTTCTTTATCTTTAAAGGACGTGAATGATGTGTAAAATATTGTTTATATACCGAATTCTCGGTACGTTTAATGACGTGGTAGGCCATTCCACTCTGGTGTTTTGTGCTTTTAATGTGTAAAGATTTGCAATTAAGATTTGTAACTGTACAAAAGGACGCAGTCGCGTTAATCCTCTTTAGCTTTAGCTTTGAGCTTCCTGGTTACCGGAAGCTCGATTGGGCGAAAAGATAAGCGTTTTAGCTGTTCTCTATGCAATATCGCCTTCCAAAGGCGGATTTGTTGTAAAACAGTACGTACTGATCGATTAGTATATGACTTAATTTTGTTTGCCACCTTAAAACATTCCACGCTCTAGTTTGCTAAATAAAAGATGATGTTCCATAATTGTCGTTAAGCACAAAGCTAAAATAAAAAGAGAAAAAGTTACTAATCGCGGAAAAGCACCTTTTTTCTTCAGAGTTTGTGTATTTTATTACGATTTTTTCATTGGTTTTAAATTTAACCTTTGCCCTTTTTTTAAATTTACAATTGACCATGAATCTTTTCGTTACGTGGATAAGTTCTTGATACATTTAAGTTATTTATACAATTACTTTTGATTTAAAAAAAGTGCATAATTTTTTTTCATTCATGATGCATAATGAAGCTCAAAATTTCAAACTCTTGCGTACGAACAACTCAAGGATGCTGACCGTTCTTTTTTCAGTGCGCATTTTTGATGTAAAAGTTAACATTGACTAGTGATATTTTTATTAGTAAATGTATATATTAAATCAAATCAATTTTACGCAACAATGACGTGTTTTTTTTTAATATCCTTTAAACTTCCATGTAATTTGAAATATCACACAACTATTATTTTGCAACACATATCTCTAAAGTTACACTTTTCATACTTTTATATGATTTATAAAGGCGCTATATAAAAAAAAGCTATTGACGCATGTGCATTATGAAGATGTCATATTTTGCGCACTCTGGAAAAAGTTGCACATGCGCACTTTCGAGATAATGAACTTTTCGCACAGGTGTTGCAAAACGTATTTCAATTATTGTAGAATAACTTTGAACATTAATCACTAAGAATAATGTATCAATAAATAAACATAGCTTAAATTATCGTATATATTTTATACAAAAAAAAAGAACACTTAGCCTCCGCAAAATCGTTGTTAGATGCACAATTTTTATTTCCTCTTTCGATGCCCGGAAGACTATCACTACAGTAAATTTACGTCGAATGAATGTACATTTATCAATAGGTCATTACGTGTAAATATACGTTAATTTATACACTTTTCCACATAACTTTCGTAATTTTGAAATATATTATTTACGTTCGCATTTGAATTAAGAAATCTAAAATTTAAATTTAAAACTGA